>JAPPVO010003593.1:0-34875 GCA_030407325.1 Camellia japonica | reverse complement strand
TTAGGTTGCTACATGTGGCTTTATTAGGTCTAAAATATTCTAATTAGTCAAATTTTCTTAGTTTCCTAATTGTAAGTCATTGTCTAAGTAGAATTTAGGAGAAGACTGGCAGCCTATGATATGCACGTAATCTTTCCTCAATGGATAGATGAGATTCCTAAATTATATCTTCTTCGTCTCCATCTCCTTCCTTACAAAGCTGTGAAAACCTATGATTGGGTTACTGTTCCCATCCTTGGAACAACCCTGATTTCAGCCACAAAACACACCCAATCATCAGCCTTTTCTCTTCCTTTGGGAGTTTATTCCACATCTAAATCCCTAACAAGTGTGTTGTCCAGGGAATTCAAGCAACTATACACTTGTCTAAAACTGAGTTGGTTTCAACCCTTTCTGCGAGAAAAACCTCAAAACCTTTCCTTCTACCTACCCAATACTGACTGACACTAAAATTTGCGATTGACTAACCTGCCAGAAAACCAATTCTATGCAAGCTTAATCCAAGTTTTCTAATGCTATCCTACATCTTACCCCAAACAACTTGATTGAACAAACCAAACCTCCTAATTTTCTTAGATGCTTATTTTAAATTTAGAAAAGTTGTTGCGTATTTATAATTTTTAAGTCTAACATAAGTCAAGTCACAAATCTATATAGTTTGAAGACTGTTTTTTAAGTCTAACTGACATAAGTCGAGTCACAAATCTATAGAGTTTGAAGACCATAATGACATTTTTGGCCTCCTAATCACATGTATGTGCATATATATGATGACTGGCTATATTTCAAAAGAAGTAACAACAAATGCAGATGACAGAACACTGCTAACCACTAGAGTTAATGTAATTGCGATTATTCAATATCCTTGTTCCATATAAACAGTATTACATTATTCTTAAAGTTCTTCCATTTTCTGAAAGTACATATCAACATTATACAGTGGAGAACTAACAGTTGATTTCATTAATATGACTATAAGAGCATAATACCACCTAAGGAGAAGTATCATGTACGCATAGCAACAATACCTTCAATGCACAGTCTACCCTTGTCATCAATATGATCCCTGGATGAGCTGCTTCAGGTCCATTGAAAAGCCTCGCTACCTTTTCATAATGCGGCTGCAAGTTGTGTCTCAAGCACTAGAAACATAAGAAAACGTTAATTTAAGATGCTAAACACAACATTCAGCATAGAACATACCTTGTAATTTCTGCAAGCTGGGCACCTGTAGGACAGATAGAAGCATGTAAGGACTAATATTGTAACAATATGAGAACAATAACAAAAAATTCAACATTTTCATACCTACAAGCCATCAGTATCTAAATTATTTGGTAAAGACAATGAAAGCTAGCTAATTTTCATTTAATTAATGGAACGCGGCCTTTGTTCCCCTATGGGCCATGGGCAACTATCAGGAGCACAAAATGCATGTCGTTTTACAGTTACGAGGTATTAAATGTAGTAGTGCACATAAAGAGGCTGACATTCTAATTTTCGCTATGCCAGCTTGATGTGGTGGTGTAAAACTGAAATTTAATGGTGGCTGTCATTGACCATCCATCCATAGACATAACCCCCCCAGATCCACCACGGACCACAGTTGTTATCAGAAATCACTTCTCCAGCTCCCACCTTTTAAAAATAGTAATTCAAATCTATTAGATTGTGTTTGGTTGGAGGATTTGATAAGAGAAAAGAAAATGCAATCCCACTTTTTATTTGATTATAATGGAAAACACCTGGGAAAAGAAAGGGAAAGGGAAATTTTAATCCCACTTTTTGTCTTTTGAGTTCACTTACGCCGTGTTTGTTTGGGAGATTTGGAAAGAGAAAGGAAAAAGGCAGGGATTTGAGTTCACATACTTTTTCTCTTTCCTTTTCCAAATCCCCTCCCAAATTGCCCAACCAAACCCAGTGTTAGGCTCTTCTCTTTCTTCATTTCCCAACTTAACCAAACATAGTTTGTAACTGGAATCCTATCAATTCTTTCTGCTTTTCTTTCTATTTCCCATTCCCTTTCCATTTCCTTCCTCAAATCCTCAAACCAAACACAGCCTTAGAGAAAATTTTACCTTTTCTTCCTTAAATCTTTTCTGTATGTAGTTCTTACATATTCTCAAACTACATTGTTGAAAACAGGAGACATCAAAATTCTAATCAATTATCAAACAATGACATAACTAATAGTTTCAAAGTACAGTTATTCTATAGCTTTTTTGAACTAGCATATCACTGTCGGAGTTGGATAGATCCTATAAAGAATTCACAACATAATAAAGCATTTTTTTTTCTAGATATAACAGTAGAGAACATTAGTAGCAAAGTCAAATTAACGACATCAAAGAAGCAAAGTGAGTGACCAGTTAGCGAAGAATTCAACAATGGCGTATGTCGCTGGTGTGTCCTTGAGAACAGCATCGAAATTCGTGGCGTTCAAATCGACGGCGAAGTCAGGTTGATCGCCGTTGTTAATGACGACAGCTCTGAGAATTGAACGAGATCCAATTGAAGCCGATGATGATGATGATGATGGAAAAGCTTCGAAGATCAACAGAAACAGAGCCAGAAGCAAAAGAATAGAAGACATGGAACAAGATCGATATGTGAGAGAGAGAGGGAGAGAGAAACAGATCGATATAGAGAGAGAAAGTGAATCGCTGATTCTGTGTATGAGTTGAGAGATTCTGGTAGGGATTGTGGTTGGGTTGAAAAGTGGTGGGCGATCTGGTTCGACGATCTCTCAGGAAAAGTGTCCGAAAACGTAAATCGAGCACTCCTCTTTCTTTCTTTTTCTTTTTTTTTTTTTTTTTTTTTTTTTTTTTTTTTTTTTTACAATAACAATAACAGGGAATCCTAAAATTATAACTCGAATGCTCGAAATATTTTAAATAATGTCATTTTAAATTTAAAATGACGTCGTTTGATACATTCAAATTATTTGAATTACAAAAATTCAGGTCATCAAATATTTTCTTTTTTTTTTAACATAAAGTTTGAAAATTTTTTGTAACCCAACCTATGATACCGAATTTATCTCGAATTGGTTTATACAATGAAAATTAAATTGATAAAGTATAAAATTTATATATAAAATGAAATTAATATATAAAATTAAATTAAGTTATTAATCTTTTTTTAAAATAAAATTAAGTTATTAATCTTTTTTTAAAATAAATTCTGAATTAAAAAGAATAGGTTTGTAGTATTATTGTCTAAAATTTTGATTTTATCCTCGTTTTCCAACACCAGCTAAGGGTGGACAAAGGTTTGAGTCAAGGGCCTCTCCTTGCAGGCTTGTGCTTGCAACCGTCCTTGCAGGCCTTCGGGTCTACTTTTAGGTCCAATTTTGATAATCTGAACCGTTCATATTTTATGATTTATTCAGTATATTATACCTGTAAAAATCAAATTGATCGGATATCGGGAAGCATATGTTCAGAAAACTGTTATTTAAATTATTTAAAAAATAATTTTTAGTTCAATTTTTTGAACACATACTTCCCGATATCCGATCAATTTGATTTTTTACAGGTATGATATACTGAATAAATCATAAAATATGAACGGTTCAGATTATCAAAATTGGGCCTAAAAGTAGACCCGAAGGCCTGCAAGGACGGTTGCAAGCACCAAGGCTGCAAGGAGAGGATCCTCTCTCCAAAGGTTTAGGGGGGCTAGGACCGGGCTAGCACTCTAGTATGTGCATCATTTTAAGTTCGGTTCAACTAGACATCAATCCTAACCTAACCTAATTATTCTAAGTTTGATCTTAAAATTTTCCATCTTAAAAAAGTATTAAATTATTTAAACTTTTTTCATAATTTTATAAATTTAAAATATTAATAAAATTTAATAATAATACAAATATAATCTTTTAAGAAGTGTTTTAATCTTAGCTATAGAAAGAAGTATATATATGTGTATTTTTTATCTTTTATTATTTTTCTTATTTATTTTGTAACTAAATATTATAAAAATTAAAATTAATATTTTTTAAATGGGCAAATTGGGCCAGGCTAAAACTTTTTATCCTAAACCTAGCCCGAAAATTAAACAGGCTAAAAAAATTTGTCCAGTCTAGCTTTATGAGTTAAATATTTTTTCTAAACCCTAAAAATATCAAATTGAATGGCCACCCCTACATCAGCTTCGACTTCAACTGGCAATAGGGTTAAGCAAACCTTGGACCGGGCTAGGTCAAACTTGCACTATATAATAAGAGGATATGTGTTATTTCAAGTCTGGTTGGCCCCAACACCAAGCCTAATCTAGTCATTTCAAGCCCAACCTTAAAAAAATTTATCAAGCCTGCCCATTTAATCCAATAAATATGAGCTATTAATTTTTTATTTTTTATTTTTTATTTTTATCTTTAATGAATATTAAATTGTTTAGATCCTTTTATTTATTAGGACAAATTTCACCTTACCCCCTGTGGTTTGGGCCAATTGCGGTTTACTCCCCTGAAATTTGGAAATCACTACATAACCCCATGTGGTTTGTGGACCAAAACGCACCATTAACTTTTCCATCTAAGTTAACTGGCAGTGACATTAACACGCTGATTTGGTGAGTAAGCCATTGTTTAAGACATAAATACCCTTTTCATATCTTCAAATTTACAAAAGAATACCATTGTTCTTTCTCTTAATTTTTTTTTTATTTTTTATATACAAATCTTTCTCTATGTTCTTTCTCTCTATTTTTTTTATATAGATCTGCCTCTCTACTGTATACTATCTCTCTTTCCCTTTCCCCATCTAGTTATCTCTTCAACATCTCTATATCTACATTTTATCTTGTGAATGAAGAGAGGATCACTGTGTATGGAAACATCCCCGAAAAATGAGAAAAAAGCCATTCACCAATATTCTAGTATAGAAAGAACCACAATTAAGTAGTCATCAACCAATAAAGAACTCGTCTCTATAAGAAAAAAAAAAATTCAAAAACAACAATGGCATGACCAAAGATTTAACAAAATAAGTACAGAAAGTGAGAATATATAATCTAAGGAAACTGTCATGATGATGACATGACACTGCTAGTGACTTACCAAGTGGAGAGTTGAATGATTTGATAATAGTGTCAACTAGTGTCATTGTTCTAAAGATCTTGCTCCAAACTATATACCAAAAGATCAAGGACATCTACAACCTCCAAATATATGTTAAGAGTTCACTATATATAATATATATATATCTTTGATTGGATTGTATATGATTAGAACTGGGTTTGGATTTGTCTACAACAAAATGAAACACTCTATTTTTCTTCAATGGTTTGTTCCATGATTTAGCTGACAAACAACCACTCTATTTTTCTTCCATGGTTTGGATTTGTATATGTGAATTGGGTTTGTATTTGATGAAGAAAACTGGGTTTGATATGTATATATGTATATATATGTATAAAATGTGGGTATGGAAGAAGAAGAAGAAGAGAAGGAAGAGAGAGAGAGAAGGGTATAACTATCAATTTACAACTTCTGTTAATAGAAGTTAGTGCGCATTTCAATCCACAAACCACATGGGGGGTTATATGCTGATTTCCAAATGTCAGGGGAGTAAACCGCAGCCGGCTCAAGCCACAGGGAGTAAAGTGAAGTTTGCCCTATTTATTATTTGAACTTGAAATGTTAAAAAAATTAATGGTAAAATAAATATGATTTTTAATAAATATTTTAACTTAAGTGCCAGTATATATATATATATATATATATTGTCTTCTATATTTTTTCTACTTCAGTTTATTATTAAAAAAATATAAAAGTATAATTAATATTTTACGAACGGACAGATTGAGTAGGGCTGGATTAGAACTTTTTCTCCCAAATCCAACCCAAATATTAAATTGGCACCAAATCTTAACCCAATAGTCCTATGGGCAAAATAATTTTTTTCAAATCCTAAAAATATCGGGCTAGACTAAACAGGGTGAGCGGGCCTCATCAATCACCATTTATATCTACATTCACTCTATAAATGGAGAATCGATATCAGGATGGATATATATTTTAGGGAAAATTACAATAATCTTTCCTAATAATTGTTTAAATCCCATTCAGCTTGTTTGGTTTGAATTTTCAAGATTCATTTTTTAGAAAATTGAAAATTTTTATTTTTCATATTTTTTTTTTGTTTTTACTGAATTTTCTTAATATTCTAAGAAATTATTTCAATTTTTAGATACACCTAACATAAATATACTTAAAAAGTATAATATTTTGAAAAAAATCTTTAGAAAATTTACTAAATACCAAAAATATAAATAAAAAATACGATAATTTAGTACATTTTTCGTATTCTTGTATATTTATTGATTTTTTACAAATATTTTATTTTTTAGATACATCTAAGTAAGGTGTATTTAAAAAAGTAAAAAAATTGCTTAAAATTTTAAAAATATTCACTAAAAACAAAAAAATAAGAAAAACAAAAATTTAATTTTTAGAAAATTAAATCCAAAAAAATTGAAACCAAACGCTGATTAGTTTGGAAAAATGACACTAGCCTCTCTCAACATTTGAGTTGTATTTCACTGCACCCCTTGGTGTTAAGGATTGTAGATGTCATCAATTTATACATTAAATTTATTGTTTTGACCTTTTAAGTTGCTAAATAAATTAATAACAATGGGTTAACCTAATAAAAAATGGACCAATAAAATGGCAAGAAATGAGTTATTCAATTCTTATTATCGTTCGTCTCTGTCTATAGAGGTTTGCCCATTTCTCTTCTTTTTCATCCTTCTTCATCAACCCATGGTGTCAACACCTCTGTTTGCTACCGCCAACTTCTAGATCTACTACCGAGATAGAGAATCAATGGTGAATAATGATCTCCAATGGGGTTCCACCACAAACCCACAGGCATGCAACACCTCCAACATCTTGACCACGACCCCCCTCTAATGCTACGAGTCCCATCCCATTGCCTTTCATGGACTCAATTTTCTCCTATCTACTCCTTTTTTCATTGTTTGTGGTTTCTTTACGGAGGATTTATTAGAAAATCTTCTTTTAAATACATATCCTAATTAATTCATAATATATTTTTATATTTCAATAAATTTTATTATTTGAACATTTACAACTAAATCTTAATTCTCATATTTAAAGTATTTTATAAATAATTTTACCTTTACAAATATTTTTTGAACCTTTTAGCAATGTGGTGTGCACTATTTTGGACCGTTTTATACTTTTTATATGTTAAATTTTAAAAACTCATAATTTATATTGTGCATTTTTTTATATAAAATTTATATTTTTGAAACTTAGTTTACGAGATCTATCAAATAACATATCACTTTAATATATAATTTTATAAAATAAAAATAAATGAATAAATTTGATAGTGTGAATGTTTCATATTGTGAACATTTACATTTATTTAATGAGAATGTTTACAACATAGAGTATTCACACTGTCAATATGAACATTAATGTGCATCACCCTATTATTATTAAGAGTATTTTAATAATTATGTCATTCATAGACTTACTAGAACATAAAAATAATAAAAGCAATGATACATTCCCCTAATTTTGAAACTCTAATTGAGCTGGGTGTTTTGGGAAGTTGGTAAAAAGCTGGCTTTTGGCTTTTTACCAAGCTTTTTAGCTTTTTGGAAAGTGATTTGGAAAGTTAGTAAAAAATTGGCTTTTGGCTTTTTAGTTTAATATTTGTTTATGGTATCAAATCAAATTAAAATGACCAAAATACTCTTATCCAACATAAGATTTTTATTTTTTTGTCATAGGCCCCAATTTGTAATTTCACACTTGCGTTTTTATAACTTCCCAAACCAATTTTGTTGTGTTTTCGCCACTTTCGTTTTTGAACCTTTCGACAAAAACGTGGCTTTTTATTTTGGTTCTCAAAATGGCACATTATGATATGATAAGAAAAAAATTCTAAAACATCACATCAATGGGTGGGACTCACCCCCTAAAACTCCTTTAGAGCTCTTATTTTAAAACTCTCAAACATTTTTGAAATAATAATTTGGCCAGTGGAATATAAGTAGGTGAAAATAGATTTATGAATAAATACATTTTTATTATTTTTGTTAGTTCTTTTTTTAGTGAATTTTAAAAAAAATCACAAAAACTTGAAGCTTTTGAATTCTACTCGAAAGACCAAAAAATTAAAAATTTGAAAAAAGTCCAAAAAATGATAAAATAAAGAACGGTGTCTTGTAGCTCGAATTGCATTTGGCTTGAATGGCTCTATTGCCCAAAACGATGTCGTTTTGGGCAGTTTCTTTTCTTTTCTTTTCTTTTTCGCCTCTGTTTTGTCTATGAGACAAACAGAAGAAGAAGAAAATGAGAAGAATGAGAAAGAGAGAAAGAGAGAAAATGATGAGAAAAGAAGGAGGAGATGAGAGAACGAGGAGGAAGAACAGATCTAAGACAGATCTGTGTATACACACAGAGGAGACAATGATCAGCGCTGGTGAGTGGCTCTCTCTCTCATATATATATATAGATCTGTGTATATACAGATTGATTATACTGTGTGAGGGTCTGTAGGGTTTTGGGTATACTTTGTGAGGATTTGTGTATACACAAATTCATTGACTATATTTGCTTCATGGGTTGTGTTGAAACTCAACCAATGGTTCATGGGTCATTCATGGATTGCTTGAAATTTTTTGGATTTGTTCATTGATTGCTTGAAATTGTGAGTGTTGAAATATTCTGTGGGTGTTTAAATGTGTTGAAACTCAACCAATGGTTCCGTTCATTGATTGCTTGAAATTTTCTAGGTTTGTTCATTGATTGCTTGAAATTGTGGGTGTTGAAATATACTGTGACACCCCAAATTTTTTTGAAACGTCATAAGATTTAAATAACAATAACTTGCTAGATAAAGTTTTAACTACTAATTAGAAACTTTTAAGTTCTTACATAGTCAAAGTCCAACAACAAAATAAAACTACAAGTTCACACACAACGTCACAACATAGTTAAATCCTAATACAAAGGATAACAGGATTTTATTTTGATAAAATCTTGACTCTAAGTTAGCCAAGGTTCGATATTGACAGCGACTCCAATTTCAGCCTCAGTCCCTTCTTCGACATAATTTGGCATGAAACGCCAGGGCAACAAAATATATGCCATGAGTTTTGCAACACAGTAAGAAAACATAACCAACCTACCATTCTTTTTAAGAGAAAAATAATAAGATTCTAAACATGAGATAACAATATGATTGTGCACATAAATTACAACCATTAGAATAATTTCGGTAATTTTAATAAATTAGGTGACACTCGAAATCTTACCAAAAAGATTTAACTTACCAACCACTAAGCATGGCAACGGTTAATTTGAAACCCTCCCTTGGTCAAATATTTAAGTGTTACCAACCGTAACTACCAGGGATGTCCACGTCCGGAGTTATATACCCAAGTAGTGGCATCCGTGGTCTGCCCCAAGGAAACGGTCTACCAGGGGTAAGCAACCTCCCTGTGTGCCACCTGCACATCCACCCTTATTCCAAAACCGAATACCGAAAAGGGTTCAAATAAGTCCCGTGCCATCTTAGAGTTTCGCAACACAATTTACGTAAGAATTCTCAAACTAGGGCTCACCCTGAACAATCGGTATTGACCGTCAACCCTTAATTCCGTACACTCTTTAAAACCACTACTCACTCCAAACAACTGGGATTAACCATCAATTGTTAACTTTACATATACCATTATTCATTTAGATTAATCCAGAGATCAACCCCATAATCTAAAAATTTATCATGAAACTAGACTTCTCAAGTCTCATCTTTTAGTTAGAAATTACCATATTTGGCTTAGTATAGAATTTTAAATAAATTCTCAAATACATAGTAAAATCTATCTCACAGTTTTAGATTTAGTTAAAAATTTGTATAAATTCGTAGGAAGCTCAAAAATTGTTGCCAAATTTTTTTGGATAAACTAGAAATCATTATTAACAACTTTGTAGAAGAAATCATCTCGAAATTTTGAGTATAAAATTATCTAAAAATTCGGGTAAACATGCTGGCAGATTCAAAACAGATTATTCTCAACACAGTTTCAGATTTAGTAAACAATTTGTATAAATTCATAGAAAGTTCAAAAATTGTTACCAAAATTCCTGGTTGAACTAGACATCATTATCAACAACTTTGTAGAAGAAATCATCTCGAAATTTTGAGTATAAAATTGTCTAAAAATTCGGGTAAACATGCTGGCAGATTCAAAAGAGGTTATTTTCAACACATTTCAGATTTAATAAACAATTTATATAAATTTATAGAAAGCTCAAAAATTGTTACCAAATTTTTTGGTTGAACTAGACATCATTATCAACAACTTTGTAGAAGAAATCACCTCGAAATTTTGGGTATAAAATTGTCTAAAAATTCGGGTAAACATGCTGGCAGATTCAAAACAGGTTATTCTCAACACAGTTTCAGATTTAGTAAACAATTTGTATAAATTCATAGAAAGCTCAAAAATTGTTACCAAAATTTCTGGTTGAACTAGACATCCTTATCAACAACTTTGTAGAAGAAATCATCTCGAAATTTTGAGTATAAAATTATCTAAAAATTCGGGTAAACATGCTGGCAGATTCAAAACAAGTTAGACAATGTATCATATGTATGCATTCTGAAAATTTCAATTATTTAAAAAAAATGAGAGGATTGAGAGGGTTTTCTTACTTAGTTGTAGGGTTGAAATGGAATAATGAAATAGTAGGAAAATATGCAACCTCAACCTCCTCCTCTTCTGCCACAAGAATTCCCTCTATTTGGATGTATATGGTTTATGCTTAGCCCAGAAAATATGAACTCTCTGTGCATGCTACTAGATGCAATTTAAAGACTCTCTCCGAGGCTAGCTCTCTATCTCTCCCTCTCTCTCACACATTCTTTTCATTAAAAAAATCCATTCCCTTTCTCCAAGTTCTAAGAGATAAGCTTTTTCCTAAATTCTATGGCTTTCCCTACACTCTAGAAAAGATGGTGGGTGAGGGTTCCCATATCACCATGCAAACAGCCACGAAATTCTCTTCTTCTTTTTTTTTTTTTTTAACAATAATTATTGAACATCCACAACATTTTTATTCTTAATAAAGTATTTGTTAGTGATAGAATTGAGTTAATTTAAAACTAATTTTTTTGTACTATTATATATTTTAGGTAGATTCTGAATACAATCAATTGATTAATTAATTTATTTTCTTTTAAGAATAATTTAAATATGGGTTTTCACATATACTTCCTCTCTCTTTCTTCTCTCTTGTTCCCTCATCTCTTTTCCTCTTGCCTCTCTGTTTTAGACAGAAAATAGAGAAAGAAAAAAAAAGGAAAAAGAAAAAAAACTGTCCAAAACAACGTCATTTTGGGTAATCGAGCCATTCGGGCCAAATGAATTTCAAGCTACGTAGCAACGTTGTAAAATAAAATAACTGACTTATTTAGGTTTTTTTTTGCTATAACAACTAACCCAAACACTAGTTTTTGATTTGCTTGGAAGTAAAAAAAAAATCACTACTTATTTATTGACTTATTTAAATCACATAAACTCTATTTTTTTCATGTATTTTTATAATAAACAAAAAAATAAAAGAATAAACCATACCAAAACAAGTACTCCCTCCGTCTCAAAATATTGGTCATTTATTTTATTTTTTATTGTCCCAAAATATTAATCCCTTTTTAAAAATCAAGTACAAAAATAATATAAATTTCCTATTTTACCCTTCTTTTAAATTCATTAACAACATAAAAAGTACAATTATGACATTGACATTTCCTAAAAAATATACTATCAAATGGTGATTTTGAAAAATTAATTTTGGGCGAATTATACTAACAGTCCCTATAGTTTTGAACTTGTGTCATTTTGGTCCCTGACTTTTCAATTGTGACACATTTGACATTGAATTTTGAATCTTATTCCAAATAAGGACAATTGAAGGTACCATTGCTCAATTTCAAGGGTAAAATCGTCAATTTAATAAAATATAAACTAATTTGACAAAAATAAACATTAAAAAAATATTTTTGAATTTTTTAAAATAATTTCTACCCATCAAAGATAAAATTATATAAAATTGATAAATCTTTTAGACATTTATTTTATTTTTTACCAAATTAATTTTTATTATACGTTTGGATGATGATCATGTAATGGGTTGTTGTCAGGCTTTTAATGTGTAATCGATATATTTAATAAATGAAATGTTTTTAGTTTTGAATTTTTTGATTTAATGGATTAGTTTAATAATGATATCAAAGTTGTCACCATCTTTGACTTTTGAAAAAAAAAAAAACTAATTTAATGAAAATAAAAACAATCACCCATTACATGATCATCATCCAAACACATAATAAAAATTAATTTGTTAAAATAAATAAATGTCTAAAAAAATTATCAATTTTATATAATTTTATCTTTAGTAGGTTGAAATAATTTTTAAAAATTCAAAAATATTTTTTTGGCATTTATTTTTATCAAATTAGTTTATATTTTATCAAATTGACAACTTTGTCCTTGAAATTGAGCAATGGTATCTTCAATTGTCTTTATTTGGAACAAGATTCAAAATTTAGGATCAAATGTGTCACAATTGAAAAATCAAAGACCAAAATGACAAAAGACCCAAACTATAGAGATCGTTAGTATAATTTATCCATTAATTTTTTTAAAGTGCAATAATTGCACTACAAAAAAAATTTTAAATTTTCCAAAATAATGGTTTATTTTGGGACGAAGGAGTAAGCATTATCAACCAAAATGGGCTTTTCTTTGTTAAAAAATGGAAACAATATGTTTAATGCCAACGTAAGTGTAAGTTTTGTTGCATCAAGAACAAGCTCCAAGAAGGCGCACACAATGCAAAATTTGTTTACTAAAATGTCCCTCTTTTGATTTTTCATACTTTTAAAAATTTATCACTTTTGATGTAGATATGTATTTATTTATTTTTTAATAAAATTAATATTTTTAAAATTCCCTCAATGAAACAAATTATACAAAATCTATACCAGCTATGAAATTCTAAAAAAAAAAAAAAAAACAAAGAATAAAGTGCAATTTCACAGTCGAAGTTAATGTTAATAGAGAATAATTTTTCTATGTCAGCATTAATTTAGATAATAAAATTTTACTAATTTCAACATTTAAACTGTGAAATTCTCACAACCACAACTAATCACCACGCACTATCACCGAATATTTAAGGAGAAATTTGTCAAAACAATGCAAGTATGTTTCATAGTAAAATTTCACAGTAACGTTTAAACAATGAAATTCCACCAACACCATCAACACCCTCAGAAATATCAAAACAATAAAATGGTACACTTACAGAGTAAAATTTTATTGCCCGAATTAAACTAACGAAACAACTTCTATGTTTGAGATCCCAATGCATGTATGTATATGTACGAAAATGTACCCATGTTTACCCAGATGACACCGTACTACCATTTTCCAACTCCAATCCTTCATCAAAACCGTCGGCATCAGCCAAGCCAAATGAGCTGTAAAACATACGATTATCAAATGAAGTAAAAGAAGGAATACATATAATACTACAAGGAACACATATACCGATTGCTTAATAAATAAGTAACATTGAGAATGATTCATTTTCAATCTGGGAGATCCTTTCAATGACCTTATATATATATATATAAACAAAATTTTATTAAAAATAACTGAAATAGAAGTACACAAAAAATAAAAGGGGACAATAAGAATGAAAATAAAGCAAAATTATGACTGACAAACAAACTTCAAATCTCTAGCTATCAAAAACAAAGGAATCCCCTAAAATGAGACTGCACTGAAGACCTTAAAAAAAAGGGTTGTTTACGTAGTGCCTTGGCACATGGCGCCCGTAGGGCTTGCCATGTATCAAACATACGACATGCCCACGTAGTGCCTGTCACGTGGGTGGGGTTTTGGTGATGTGGCACCTGTAGGGCTTGCCATGTATTGGGCTTGATACAAGTACCCACAGCTTCTAATGTAATAGACAGAAAGGAACAGGGGAATATTTGATTAATACTAAGCCCCCTTGTCCCCTTCACCCACTATGGCCCTGTTTGGTGTAGCTGTTAAAACAAATTATAGATTATAGCTTAACAGATTACAGATTATAGATTCTGACTTTAATCAGAAGCTGTTAATCTGTTTGGTGTAACTGTTGAATTATAGATTTAAGTTGTTGAATAGTATTTGTTAAATAAGCTGTGAAATAACTTTTTAAATTAACTTTTATTTTTTGTTATAAACTACTTGTCTACATTTCTCATAAAAAATAATAATAATAATCCATAGTCCATTTGGGTCTTTTTCTATTTTTTAAAAAATAAAAAAAAAATAAAAAAAACATTAAATTAACATGTCCACAGCAGAAACTGATAATCAGAAGTAAGGGGCAGCTTCTCAGAATCAGCTTTTTTGAGTTAAAATAAGTTGCTAGAATAAGAAACTGTTTGAAATAGATTTAACCAAACAGTCCAAAATAGCTTGTCCAAAGCTAGAATCTATAAGTTGGCCAAAATAAGCCACACCAAACACCTCCTATCCGATGACATGTTGGTAATAAAACATGCTGAAGCCAAACTGGATTGGCTCAAATTCAAACCAGTTAACATAGCATTTCTTTTTTCCTTTGAGATTTCCTCTTTCCAATCAATCCACTTTCAAAAAGTTAGCCTAAGCCCTTCCAATCAGTGCACTTTTAGATATGATCAATCCCTCCATCCAAGAAGTGACACACTGAATAGAAATTTGGCACCACTAGGCACTAATGGATACCTCAAGCGGTATTTAGTGCTCCCCCATTTCGAAAATCTGCAGGGTAAAGTCCCAAATAAAATGGGTTCTTTTTTATTTTCTTAGAAAGCTGGTTTTGGGTGGGATAGCTTAGAAAGGGGAAAATGACCACATAGATAAGACAGGGATTCAGGATTCATAGCATCAGATGTTAAAACTCATAATTCTGTTGTCCAACTTGGAGGGTTACAGAAAATATGCCACTAACCTCATCAAATAAAGAGTCTGTTATCTGGTCATGTCTCAGGAATTCATCAATATAATTTATTACAATATAAGTAGTATAACATAAATTAAATGCCCACAGTTTTATTAGTTTGAAAGAAGAGAGTACACCTATAGCAGATAATATAAAACAACAGAACACTCTTTTGTAAAATCTCAATTATATGTATGATTCTCATGTACATGATATTCTTGTCTCTAAACTTTAAGAAGACATAGGTTTATATAAGATATATAGAATTAATTTTAATTAAATCTTAATTAATAATAATAAACAAATTAAAACAATATTTAATAGATCAACATAAATTTTGTAATAATAAAGATCTTTAATTTTGTAATTGAGCTAAGCAAATAAAATAATATTTTATTTTATTAAAATTTCTAACATTCGCCCACTTTTAGTTAAAGTAGAGTTATTGTAATACTAATACAAAGTTTACAATATACCCCCACAACTTCAAAATTTTATATTTGAAAATCAACATATTATATGTATGGTTGACTGTATGTATGCTGTGCAATAGGTGTGAGAGTCTTCCGAACTTAAACCACAGCTCAAAAGTCACAATTTTGGTAGCACTAGTAAGCATATCACCACACTCTAGTATTTTAGGTTATCTCTTGCACCTCCACAATGAAGCTACAGTCTTTTAGGTTATCTCTTTCCTCTTTTTGGCAGTGCATACCTTTTGACCACAGTGCACAAGTTGTCACGTTGCAATAAAAATTAAATCACCTTCCAGAAAAAAATAAACAAGAATAAGGAATCTGTTTTATCAAAAACACATCATGGCATAATTATTTTATTCCCATTACCCCGAAAACATTTAATGCACAACTGCATGGTTCCCCAAAGTTATAATCTTCGCACTCACAATAATTTCATGTTCCTTTCAAACTTGTCTTTCGATAAAATATATGTGCTCCTTAAAGTTAAAGAAAGGCAGTGTTACAGAAATTTTTAAGTATTAAAGAGCAATTTCATCGAGAATAAGAACGCCTAAGAAAGGGAGAAGGAAAAAAACAAAAAGCAATTTTACTCGAAGATCAAAATGATTAAATCTTGGACATCATGCAGCAACAATATATGTTTGAAAGAAAAAGGTAAAGAAGTTACATGCCTGCCCATTTGCTTGTTAATCCAGTTAAGCAAGCGATCAGCTGTCCGTCCATCATCAATGGCACGTATCTCACTTTTGTCTTGATTAGGTTTCCAACCACCAGCAACAAATTTATTAGGAGGTGACCATAATAGCATAGGATAATGACCCACAGAGAACTTATCACAAAGTTCGTTATTTATCTGTGCTGCCAACAATTGAAGAGAGGAGAGAGTAATCACTAAGCCATACATGTTGAAAAAAGGGACTGGAGTAGTATACCAAAAAATTGGAGAAAAGAAATACTATAGAAGGAAATGGACTTTTTTCCCTGATGAGTAATAAAATTCCATTAAAGAAGAGAGAAGGAAAAACCCCTATACAAAAAGGAGAAGAGGTTAAGCCCTAATAACATCCAGAAACCCACAAACAAAGCCAAAACACACGGCATGCATAAGTGTAAAGATTCTTCACAAGACTAAAGAATCTACAAAATCAATGAGGTTGTCCAAACTAGACAAGCCTCTCCCAAAAAACCAACTATACAAAATAACCAAAAATGCACCCTTCAACTTTGTGCCCCGGTTCCTCCCCACTTTTGAAGGCCCTCTTGTTATGCACCCTCCAAATAAGCCACATCAAGCAAAGTGGCGCAAGGATCCAGCCCTTTCTTCTACACTTCCTCACCCCACCACCCAAACATGACACTTGTCACCTCCTCCTGAAAAACCCAACTAACCCCAAACAACACCATAACCAACCCCCACAAATCCCTAGCAACCTTACAATGAATAAGCAATGAGAGACAGATTTGCACATACAGCACAAATATAATAGACTGGTTCAGAAGATTAAGAAGTTGAATATAAACTTGTATTAAGCCTAGTCATGACTCATGCCCATGGATATTCAACTCGAGATCAACACATTTTTTCCATGCAATGGTATTTAAAATGCTTATGCTTAGTCCCTATTTTATTATAGAATGATATTTGTTTCTTAGGTAAGGACAAGGAACAAGTAAAATCATCAAGGGTTAAAAAAAAAAAAAAGGGATGGAATGTGAACAAAGCACATGCATCCGAATACTCCGAGGTTTGAATAGTCTACTATTTGAAAGAGAGTAAAAGGCCCAAAAGGATACGAATGCATAGAAGATAAGAAACCTTCAAAACCACGGAAGCGATATAGAACAACATCACTCCACCAACTGCAACAATACCCAAAAACCCCTAGACTCCTAAGATGAAAACTCAGTTTCCTAATGAACAAAACGGAAGCTCAAGGGCACAAGCTAAAGGTGATCCGAAATGACAATGTTTTAGAATAATGGCATGCTTCGTTATCTATGATAATAGGAATAATCTCAAATTTCTTATCTTACCTTCGAAGACTCCATGTCAATAGCAAACCAGGCAACATTAGGATAGGCCACCCCAATTTCTCCCCACCATACCAACAATGGCTCCAAAACTTCACTTGATCGCCAATACCAACCCTAAGCTAGATATGGCACAAGAAAATATCCCATCCCTTTTTGATGCCTTTCCACAAACCCGTGCCATAAACCAAAGACACCTCCTTAGTGGTCCAATACCCCACGCATCTCCAAATTTACAAGCCCCCACCCTCTTCCAATACCTCTCCCTTTCACAACATACCTTCACAACCACTTCACAAGCAGAGCTTGATTAAAGAGAGCAACCCTACAAATAGCCAAACCCCCTTCTCTAATTGAAGAAAACATTGCATCCCAATCTATAAGGTGGTATCTAAACTCTTCTCAAATCTCTCCCTAAAGGCAATCACATTGCAACTTCTCCAAAAGCTTCACCACCAGGGCTACAATAGTGAACAAAGACATGAAATAGATGGGAAGGCTAGACAAACTGCTTTTAATCAAAGTCAAGTCAGAAAAAACAACAGTCACCCTATGAATGTTATTAATAAAATTTCGTCTCCAATGAGTCTTGGCAATCCTATGGAAAAAGTAGGTACTCCTATCACTCTCTTTAAGCCACAGTTGCCTTAGCTTGTCTCCAACTAATTTCTTACATCTTCATAGCCTTTGCAAACTCTTCTTTCAAAATGGATCTAACCAAAGCTTCCTCCTCTAACAAGCCCCCATATTAATAAAATTTTGCCTCGTACGAGTGTTGGCCATCCTATGGAAAAAGTGGGTATTCCTGTCTAGCCAAATATTTTTGCCTTCCGAATTTTCAACCAGCCACAACATGAGACCCCAAACATTGCCAAGATCAAATTTCAAAGCTCCTTAGCCACTTGAAATTGAATAAGAAGATAACCTCACACATAAATCAGTGCCTAAGGGGACATCACATATGCATGCAACTACAAAACTAAATCCCCTCACCCCCCTACAACTCTCAACCATATTATCCACAAACTATGAAAACATGTCCACAATCGGTGCACCTTTCTCGAGACCCAACAATGCAAAAAATTCAAAAATCTACTCTTCACAACAAATACTGGAGGCTCTCTATCAAAGATTGCCTATTTCTCTTACCCCATAAACACAACATCACAAGTGAAGGAGCTACCAACTATGCCATCTTCCTTCTCTTGCTAATATTGCACCCTCTCCAATAACGAAATAAATTAGCAATAGACTTAGGTATTACCTACAAATCACCAAACATATTCAACAAAAGTGACCATACCTCTCCTACCATCATACAATGAATGAAAACGAGTCCACTGGTAGTCTATTTCATAACAAGTAATAACAATTGGTGATAATTTTCTTAGCTTAATCAAGTTATTAGTTGTAAGGATCTTCCCATGAGTGGCCTCCCACCCAAAAGAATGCCTAATTGGAAATAACTTTAGCTCTCCAAGTCCCTTTCCATCCAAGGGTCCTAATAGCCTCTTATTCTTATGAAAAGATTTGACATCAAACTTCCCAAACCTTGGGGGTTTTCTCTTATCCCATCCTCTCACCATCCTAAAACATCCTCCCTATACAAACTGTCAAAAAACTACATCAGCTCAATTTCCCAATCATTAGCTTGTATGCAATGAACAACAAAGAAAATCTATCCATTGCCATCTCAAGCAAAGAACAAAAAAAGAAAAGAAAAAAGAATGCATTCCATAAAAAAGCAACTCCGAACTGAATTTCATGCCAAGAGCTCATCCCATCTCCATCTCCCTCTACAACAAAAAAGATGGTTTGCAAACTCAAGTCATCCCTTTCCAATACCTTTCAAGAGGCCAACTCCACACACCTTAGAGTTATCTATAGTGTTCCAATCACCCTCATCTCCTTGTTCTTTGAGATGATATTTCTTCTCCAACACTTATCTCTCTCATGAGCAAATATACTGCTACTATTAGCTGTGGCGAAGCATTGAAAGAAATAAAAACATTGCCATGTGTACAGTTAGGGTTAATTTGAGTCCAATTTTATGTTTCTACATGTTAGTCAAATACTATTTTAATTTTAATACTATTTTAATTTTGTTGTATATTTCAGAGGTTCTATAACAAGGGGGGAACTGGTTTGGTGGTTAAAACTCAACCTAACAATCTTGAGGTTGTGGTTTCAATCATGAGGGCAACCACTTTGTGCAAATAATATCAAAGTTTAGGCTTACCCTTCCCCGACTCCCATCCAATAGGGACTATGTTGGGCATATTTTTTTCTTGGAAGGTTCTATATCTAGAAATATAAGTAATTTTACAATTTGCCAAACATCATATTTAAAGGGTCATCAATAGGTCTTCTTATGAGTTGGGTCTTCTCATTAGGTTGCTACATGTGGCTTTATTAGGTCTAAAATATTCTAATTAGTCAAATTTTCTTAGTTTCCTAATTGTAAGTCATTGTCTAAGTAGAATTTAGGAGAAGACTGGCAGCCTATGATATGCACGTAATCTTTCCTCAATGGGATTAGATGAGATTCCTAAATTATATCTTCTTCGTCTCCATCTCCTTCCTTACAAAGCTGTGAAAACCTATGATTGGGTTACTGTTCCCATCCTTGGAACAACCCTGATTTCAGCCACAAAACCACACCCAATCATCAGCCTTTTCTCTTCCTTTGGGAGTTTATTCCACATCTAAATCCCTAACAAGTTGTGTTGTCCAGGGAATTCAAGCAACTATACACTTGTCTAAACTGAGTTGGTTTCAACCCTTTCTGCGAGAAAAACCTCAAAACCTTTCCTTCTACCTAATAGAACCCCAATAGGCTGACTGACACTAAAATTTGCGATTGACTAACCTGCCAGAAAACCAATTCTATGCAAGCTTAATCCAAGTTTTCTAATGCTATCCTACATCTTACCCCAAACAACTTGATTGAACAAACCAAACCTCCTAATTTTCTTAGATGCTTATTTTAAATTTAGAAAAGTTGTTGCGTATTTATAATTTTTAAGTCTAACATAAGTCAAGTCACAAATCTATATAGTTTGAAGACTGTTTTTTAAGTCTAACTGACATAAGTCGAGCCACAAATCTATAGAGTTTGAAGACCATAATGACATTTTTGGCCTCCTAATCACATGTATGTGCATATATATGATGACTGGCTATATTTCAAAAGAAGTAACAACAAATGCAGATGACAGAACACTGCTAACCACTAGAGTTAATGTAATTGCGATTATTCAATATCCTTGTTCCATATAAACAGTATTACATTATTCTTAAAGTTCTTCCATTTTCTGAAAGTACATATCAACATTATACAGTGGAGAACTAACAGTTGATTTCATTAATATGACTATAAGAGCATAATACCACCTAAGGAGAAGTATCATGTACGCATAGCAACAATACCTTCAATGCACAGTCTACCCTTGTCATCAATATGATCCCTGGATGAACTGCTTCAGGTCCATTGAAAAGCCTCGCTACCTTTTCATAATGCGGCTGCAAGTTGTGTCTCAAGCACTAGAAACATAAGAAAACGTTAATTTAAGATGCTAAACACAACATTCAGCATAGAACATACCTTGTAATTTCTGCAAGCTGGGCACCTGTAGGACAGATAGAAGCATGTAAGGACTAATATTGTAACAATATGAGAACAATAACAAAAAATTCAACATTTTCATACCTACAAGCCATCAGTATCTAAATTATTTGGTAAAGACAATGAAAGCTAGCTAATTTTCATTTAATTAATGGAACGCGGCCTTTGTTCCCCTATGGGCCATGGGCAACTATCAGGAGCACAAAATGCATGTCGTTTTACAGTTACGAGGTATTAAATGTAGTAGTGCACATAAAGAGGCTGACATTCTAATTTTCGCTATGCCAGCTTGATGTGGTGGTGTAAAACTGAAATTTTAATGGTGGCTGTCATTGACCATCCATCCATAGACATAACCCCCCCAGATCCACCACGGACCACAGTTGTTATCAGAAATCACTTCTCCAGCTCCCACCTTTTAAAAATAGTAATTCAAATCTATTAGATTGTGTTTGGTTGGAGGATTTGATAAGAGAAAAGAAAATGCAATCCCACTTTTTATTTGATTATAATGGAAAACACCTGGGAAAAGAAAGGGAAAGGGAAATTTTAATCCCACTTTTTGTCTTTTGAGTTCACTTACGCCGTGTTTGTTTGGGAGATTTGGAAAGAGAAAGGAAAAAGGCAGGGATTTGAGTTCACATACTTTTTCTCTTTCCTTTTCCAAATCCCCTCCCAAATCGCCCAACCAAACCCAGTGTTAGGCTCTTCTCTTTCTTCATTTCCCAACTTAACCAAACATAGTTTGTAACTGGAATCCTATCAATTCTTTCTGCTTTTCTTTCTATTTCCCATTCCCTTTCCATTTCCTTCATCAAATCCTCAAACCAAACACAGCCTTAGAGAAAATTTTACCTTTTCTTCCTTAAATCTTTTCTATATGTAGTTCTTACATATTCTCAAACTACATTGTTGAAAACAGGAGACATCAAAATTCTAATCAATTATCAAACAATGACATAACTAATAGTTTCAAAGTACAGTTATTCTATAGCTTTTTTGAACTAGCATATCACTGTCGGAGTTGGATAGATCCTATAAAGAATTCACAACATAATAAAGCATTTTTTTTTCTAGATATAACAGTAGAGAACATTAGTAGCAAAGTCAAATTAACGACATCAAAGAAGCAAAGTGAGTGACCAGTTAGCGAAGAATTCAACAATGGCGTATGTCGCTGGTGTGTCCTTGAGAACAGCATCGAAATTCGTGGCGTTCAAATCGACGGCGAAGTCAGGTTGATCGCCGTTGTTAATGACGACAGCTCTGAGAATTGAACGAGATCCAATTGAAGCCGATGATGATGATGATGATAATGGAAAAGCTTCGAAGATCAACAGAAACAGAGCCAGAAGCAAAAGAATAGAAGACATGGAACAAGATCGATATGTGAGAGAGAGAGGGAGAGAGAAACAGATCGATATAGAGAGAGAAAGTGAATCGCTGATTCTGTGTATGAGTTGAGAGATTCTGGTAGGGATTGTGGTTGGGTTGAAAAGTGGTGGGCGATCTGGTTTGGCGATCTCTCAGGAAAAGTGTCCGAAAACGTAAATCGAGGACTCCTCTTTTTTTCTTTTTTTTTTACAAAGTGTGATTGGTTTGAATTTTCTGGATTAAGTTTTTTGAAAATTGATATTTTTTGGTTTTTGTGTTTTTTGTTTTTAGTGAATATTGTTAAAATTTTAAATTTTTTTTTACTTTTTTAGATGTACCTTATTTAGATGTATCTAAAAAGTAAAAAATTTGTGAAAAAATATTTTAAAAAATTAATAAATACATAAAAATATTTTTAAAAAAAATGTACTGAATTCTTATATATTTTTTGTATTTTTGGTATTTAGTGAATTTTTAAAAGATTTTTTTTACAATTTTTTTTACTTTTTAGGTGTATTTATGTTAGGTGTGTCTAAAAAGTAAAAAATTGCTTAAAATATTAAAAAAATTCAGTAAAAATAAAAAAAAACACAAAAAATAAGAAAGTAAAATTTTTTAAAAAGTGTTTTTTAAAAAATGGAAGCAAGCAAGGCGAATAATAGGCAATCCTAAAAATTATAAGTCGAATAGCTTGAAATATTTAAAATAATGTCATTTTGAATTTAAAACGATGTCGTTTTGATATATTCCAGTCATTCGAATTACAAAAATTCAGATCACCAAACATTTTCTTTTTTTTTTAACATAAAGTTTGAAAATTTTTTGTAACCCAACCGATGATACTGAATTTATCTCGAATTGGTTTATACAAGTATAAAATTTATATATAAAATAAAGGAAAATTTATCCATAAATCCTATTTTTTTAAAAGTTGAACCATTTAGTCCTAAAAATTTTCTTATGCACCGTTTAGTCCCACTACCTACATCAGTAACATCAACAACATCATCAAAACGTTATCATCAAACATCAAACATCATATATAAAACATTATTCTTCAACATTAAACATTATTCATCATCATCAAACATTAAACATTAAACATCATCATCAACATTAAACATTAAACATCATCAAACATTAAACATTAAACATTATTCATCATCAACATTAAACATTAACATCAGCAACATCATTAAAACATTATCTATCAAACATCAAACATCAGAAATAAAATATTATTCTTCAACATTAAACATTTTCATCATCATCAAACATTAAACATTAAACATTAAACATATCATCAATTTTCAGATCAATTCCTTCTGCAGTCTCGATTTCAATTCAAAACACAAACAGATTGAACACGTACATACACGCGATCATATATATATATATATATATAAGCCCTAAATGTCGATCAATGTGTTGGCTTTTTGGCTTTTCGAAGGGTAATTTTGTAAATGCGAGCGTGCCAGCAAGGATCAATCAGTCCTTACAGAAATTATAGTTGCCAACCAATTATCAGACGATTGTGTTTTAGTTCTTTCAGCCTCAATGAAGACGACTTTTACTGGTGGCTTGACTTAGGAGAATTTAAGAGAAATAACAATTAATATGAAGAACAATCGAAGTATTTCATTAAAATGAACACTTACAATAGTTCAAACTCAGCCTCGAAGAGGTTTACAGCAACAGTCTACTTGAATCTACTCCTATGAATCGAAGTGCAGTGCTGGTATTTAAAGTGCAGGTATTTAAAGAACAAGAAATGTAAAACTGGAAAGGAAAATATGAAGTAAAGACTGGTTTGTATGATCTGAGTCTGGGGCTTTTTTCTGAGGGCTTCCCTGCTATTTATACTTGTCAAAGATGACCTTCGAACTGCACTTCGAACCGTCGAACTGCTCCTCCATGATCGATGATCATGCTGCCTTAGAAGTAGCCCCACTACGCCATCTCTTGCAGTTGAGCTTCCCTCCTGTATTTGAATTTGAATATTGAGTAACTGTTGAAGCCACGTCACTTTGTATTTCTTTACTGATCTAGTGCTACTCAGATCATGTAAGTACCAATGTTTATTGCCACGTGTTCGATCAGGATCGAAGACTTGAATTATCTTCCCATAATATCCTTACTCTGCCACGTGTCAAACTGTAATTTGGTTTTACAAAATATGTAGCCAACATTACCCCCCGCACTAATATACCCAATACTTGGAAATATTAGTGGATCAAAAGCTTTTCCCGCGCTTTTTGGAATGTGCATGGGATCTATCTTCAGGAAACACAACCGTCACCTATTTGATGATCATTCGCATTAACTCTCAATTTAACGAACATCCCAATACCTTCAGCATTCGAACGGACTATGGCTCAATCAACTTCGCACTCTACTGATCAAGCATACGAAGAGCCATTGAGTAATGCTATTTCCCCTCGAAAGAATCTCCACGCATTCATTAGCCACCTTTACCCACCCTTCTATATTCAGGTCATGGAGGCTTTTGCAGATTATCAACCTTTGGACTACGACCACATTGCCCTTAACCCTTCGATTTACAAATTTACAGATACAAGAAGTTCTTCCTCTAAATTCCCTTGTACTTTGAACGAACTACACTCAAGCCTTTGCTTCAACAAATTGCAAATATGGACTTAGGAAGTTCTTCTTCACAAACCTTTACTTGGGATGAAGCTACAACTTCCTCATCTTCTGGGGTTTCCGGATGGACAAACTGGTCAGCACCTGAGTCCTGGGACTTGAGGGAACGAATTAATCACCATTTTGTTGAGTTCACTGACCCATTAGATTTTCCTTCTTACGTTCGAAGCTCTGTGGTCTATCCTTATGTACCTATTGACCTTCGTCGTAGTTTGGAGGAGAATCTGCTTGTGGCCTGGTACACATCCTCTATGCCCACAAGGACAATGCACACTGCCCGGTATCTGGAAGAATCACAAGGGTATACTCCTTCATTTTTGGCCAAGAAGGCAAAAATTTGCTCTTCTGACTGGCTCGACTATATTAATGCCTTTGTTCCTTCCGCTCCAGTGCCAAATCCTCCTTCTTCACCTTCTGGAATAGAAGCATCCACACATTCTCCATCTTCTGAAGCAGAACCATCTACTCCTTCTCCATCTTCTGAAGCAGAACCATCTACTCCTTCTCTCTCCCACTCTTTCCTGGACAGAGAAATTAAGGCTTGCCCTTCCCATGGACAAAATTTTTCCACCTTACAAACCTCCATCATCTCCCACTCCAGCTGAGCGGAAACAAGCTCAACTTCTGCTTGCGGCTTTTCTCACTTGCCCTTCAATGTCTTGAGGATGACACCCCTCTCAAGAACTTTCGATGGGCCTGTGATATTCTGACTAGGGGCCATGTCCTCAATCCCATTGCCCAAGCAGAACTTCACATGTTCTTGGACCAACTTCCGCTACTCCTCCACTGGCATCAGAATTCCAAGGCCACCATCCAATCTTGGATCAACTTTCATCTCTCCGAATTCATGCTCAGTACGAAGCAGAAAACTTCATCGAAGACTTCGATGACTTCAAAAATAAAGATTCTGCGTATTGGGATGATTTGGTCATAGATGATTGGAACGAAATTTGAGGGAAGAGGCTTTCGAGACAAAGGCTGAGGAGCTCTATTATGAAGTGAGAGCACATCAACTTATGCAGCCAACATTAGAGGAGATAGAAGATATAATAAAGAAAGAACAAATATTCATTGATCATTGTTGGACAAAGTTCCATGATCTTGTTATTTATTCTATTCCTTATTTTTATGAGCTTGAATTTGTACCCAAATGAGGATACTCAATGTAATTGTCTTGGCTTTAACACAAACAGAGTCTTTTTGCATTTGACATTGTTTGCCTCTGTTTCCTTTTTGTCTTCAAAAGCCAACTTATAGCTTCGAATTGAACAATCTCACCTTTCGAATCTAGACTCAATTGTTCAATAAAACGCTGAAAAAACCAACATGTCTTTTTCCAACTTATGGAATATAATTGACAATTCTGGCTGATATCATCTGGAATTAACGCTTTGAATTTTAACAATATTACTCCTCAAAAATAACTATAACCAATATATATGGTCATGGTTAATATAGCCAATAAATTCCAAATTGACTATTTTGCTTCGAAGAGTAATCCACACTGTTTTAGGTTCAAAAAGCAATTCCTTTTTGTATATATGGAAACCAACAATTGGTTTTAATGCTTCGAACAGTGCTCATCCTTAAAGGATCCAAGGAGTTTCTTCAAAGGTCGTTACTTCGATTAATAATCCTCAAACAGGTCTTTAAACCCTTTGAAGTGGACCAATACTCGAGCATTCTAGCAATTATGCAGTATGCTTCGAAGCCGACTTATGTATTTCGAAGCCGTTGTTATTTGATTTTTTGGCGCCAAAATCTTCATTTCGAAGCCAAATATCTTGCTTCGAAGCTGGCGTCAATATCCGAAATGTGCTTTTTCCCTCCAAAACTATCAATATTGGAAGAGGCTCCTCGTATTCGTACTTTTAGTACTTAACGACTTATGCAATATATTTCCGGACACAAAAAAGCTTTTCTTTAAAACCCTTTTGCTTCGTGTTTCTGAAGTCATTTGCTCTTTTAACATTCAAACCCTCATATCTTTCACTTCTCTTTACTTCCCCCTTTCCTTTTCGAACATCATACCATCCATGGCTTCTTCTTCACCAGAAGTACCAATCATAGAACGTGTGAGCTCATCTGTAGCCTTGAAAAGGCTCATTGATGTGGAGTGCGAGAAGTACAGGGCTGGGGGGAAAAGCGCCATTGATGGGCGTGTCTTTGTCCCTCGTCGTCATGAGCGACAAGACTACGTGCTTGGGCCAATCTTCAAGGAAATCCCTATTGAGCTCCCAACTCTGTACCCCCGTCTGGAAAACCAATGTCTCCTATATGAAGGTGGTCTTGATTGGAGGAGCTGGAGAATCAATCGACCCCACCGATGTTGGCCCACGATGAGACCGGAGTGGCAAGAGTGGTATGATCGGGTCATCCCTGCGAGGACACTGGACCTTCAAGAGCTCTGCCTTCTCGATGCTCTTCGACTATCAAGGGTAACTATCACAGAGGACCCTTTCTTAATCCCTGCTGCTTTATGCTTTTGGAACCCTATCTTTAATTTCTTTCAATTTAAATGTGGGATGATGGCTCCTACTGTTCTTGATATTTGCCATTTACTAGGAGTATCCCCCATTGGTACCATTATTACACCCGATTTCCCCGATTCAACAGTCTCTTTCTCCCTCCCCTCTCTTAACTTATCTTACAGCGATTTTGTTAAAGCTGAAAATAAAAAAGAGGGCCCAGTAATCGATAGGAGTTCTTTTCCTTCTTGTTATACTGGCTTTGCAAATTCCTCTTCTGCACTTCTTCACAAAGAATTATGCCTGAATTTGCTCCACTTGCCAAAGCCTTTGTTTTGCAAAAAAGAGTAGCCTTAGCCCCATACATTCTTGGTCATGTATACAGAGTTTGTTCCTTTTTTGTGAGAAGCCCTTAGATGCTAATCAAGGGGGGCCATTCTGGATCCTTCAGCTTTGGCTTTTTGCTTATTTCACTGAACTTCAATCCAAATGTCTTAAATTTTCTGGGTTACATTCTCTTACCATGGCATAAGACTAGCCAATGCTGCCCTCTATCCTTCTTCTTTTGCCTTTTATTTCTCTTTTTTCATCAACTACCAGCCGAACTTCCTGCTCACCGCTTCCGTCCTTTCGAGACCAACATAGGTCCACCTTGGTTGAGTCACTTTTTGAGTGACAGGCTCTGTGCTTCGCCAATTCATAAAGACATATGGGCCTCCCTTCTGCTTCCTAGGGAGCTGTTTATTGGGACTACAAACCCCAGGGCTTATAAATGTATAGCTGAACCTTATTGTCCTGCTCAATTCGCTAGACAATTTGGTTTCACACAAGGGGTCCCAATACCTCTTTGCAGTAACACCAACCTGAGTCTCACCAGAAGAGATCTGAAAGTTAGGAAATCAAGACTGGAGGAGGCAACTTTCAAATTCATGGATGACTTGGCTAATTTTGAATACACCCCTTTCATTCCTGCGGGAACTGCATTGAAGAGATACCAACAGTGGTGGGAAAATAATATGGAATTCTACTTAGCCGTTTCACCAAAAAACCTATTGGAGGTATTGGATGTGGCTAAGCCCAAAGAAGCTGAGACTGTCCCTTCCTCTACTGTGCCTGCTACAGCTCAGTCCATCCCTGCTACCTCAACTCCTTCGAAAGCTATTCGGGCTGCTTCAAGAAAAAGTATATACTTTCAACTTCTCTTTTTCCTTTTGAGTCTCTTGTTTGTTTCCTTTATACTTATGTTCTTTGGTGCAGGGTCTCTGTAAGAAGAATCTCCTAAGAGAGCTGACACTTCAGCTATTCTCAAAAAGGAACATCAGCAGAAACAAAAAAGGAAGCTGATCCTCTCCTCTGAGGAATCTGAAATTTTGGGAGAAGAAGTAGTCGAACAAGAGCAAGAAGTTCCCTTACAAAGAACAAAGAGACAAAAGGTGGCTACCTCTTCTTCTGATACCTTCGAACATCCTTTTCTCGAGGCAGACATTATAGTATTGGAGAAAGAACTAGCCTTAGAAAAATCTGAACCCCAGATTGAAGAGAAGGGGATCGAAAAGGAACCAGTAGTATCCCCACCAAGGGGGAAGAGGAGAAAAAAGACTACTGTCTCTCCTTCTAACTTTGCTGAGGACTCTGATTCTGAAACAATCGCCCAAGCAATAGAAAGGAGGAGGAAGGTGACTGTTTCAACTGCTGTCTTGGTTGAGGATCCCATTCATGAATCAGTTGCCAAGATAGTAGAGCAGGAACATCCCAAGGCAATAATTGTTTTCGAAAGGGCCGAGAAGAAAAGGCAGCAACAGTTTTTGAGAGATGAAGCTGCTGCTGCTGATGCATTACAAAGAGAAGCTTGTAGACACCCCATTTTTGACCGTCCTCAAGACTTGGATGTCACCGTTGGAACGCTCGGTGATTATCCATGTTTGCGTTCATTTGGAGTTCCCGGAGTTCTCGGCTACGCGCCTTGCCTCAGGACCTCCGAACTCGACCGTTTTGTGCTTGGTTTTGCACCAAACACTTGTGTTTTGCCTTGGGAGGGCAGGGATTGCTTTGTGAGGCACCCCCACATACCACCGGCTGTGGCTAGAGGCCACCCGGCTGGATGGTGTTGCCATCGGCACTTTAGTGTGCCGGTCGGCACTCTTTGTGCCGGTCGGCACCTTTTTTGGCAAAATGACCATTTTGCCCTGCCGACTCCTATACAGCTGCTTTATGGGATATTTTTAGACAGCTGTTGGCGTTTGTTTTCCCCTCCATACACGTGTATGGAGGGGATGAACCCTTGGGTGACTTAGCTTGTAAGTCTTGGTTGTCTATAAGAGAGAAGGCTCTTCTCTTGGCTCAAGGGTAAGAAATTTGGAGAGTGAAGAGGAAAAGAGAGAGAGAAGCTCTGGTTTTTCTAGGGTTTGAGTTGCATACACATTCTATCTCTATCCTTCTCTTGTGTGTCTAGGTGTTTTGTGCCTTACTATTGCACACAAACACCTAGTGTTTCACCTTCTCCTTGCAACTAAGGTTCTAAGGGCTGGTTTTTGAAGTTCTTGACAGATTTTGAGCCTAAGGAAGCATCAACTACAACTTTGTTAAAGAGGTCAACAAGGGTGAGACACTAGTCCTCTTTTTACCCCATTTTTGCACCCTCTTTTTGCTTACTTTAAAACAGTTTTTGTGCTTAGCATATAATACATAAAAGTTCTGTTTTTTAAGCCTCTTCATTGTATATTAAGAGTGTTTTGTGGTTTGAGCAAGTTTGACCACCCTTAGGCCTTGAAAAGGGCACTTTTTTGTGCTATTTTGGAGAGATCCGGGACTTGTGTGCTTGGGCCTCTCCACCACTGAAATCTTGAGGGATTTCAGTGGTGGAGATGGTGCCTTAAAGTCCTAGTAAGGAGAGGGCCACCCCTCTCCTTGATATCCTTGAAAAGGGCAAGTTTTGCTTCCTTAAGGAACACTATGCTTGAGTGTGTGTTGAGCATGTGTGACTTTTTTTTTTATGTTTATATTACCATGGTTATAACATGATTTCAAGTTGGTTTGGTCTCTTATGCATGCTTAGCATAGTTATCATGTAATGCCTTTTGATGCCTTAACATGTCTAGGTAGTGTGCCTTCATTTCTAGCATGTTTTAGGCCTAGATCCATGAAGCTTGTAGGCTTATTTTACCATGCTTTAGTTCTGTCCATAGTTGTTTTGGTCAATCTTAGCATGTATTTTGTAGCCTCTTTGTATTTGGCTTGTTGGCCATAAGAACATGAATGTGTAGCATGCCTTACTTGCTTCATTTTTGATGGTTAGAACCATCTAACTTGCCATTTCAGACCTTGTAATGTGCTTGTTTGATCGCCTTGCATGCTTCTTTAATGCTTTAAGAGTATGTATTGAATGCTCCATGTTTTGGTCATGTTGCATGCCTTTGTGCTTGTGCCTCTTAGATGCTATCTAAGTAGCCATTTGGCTTTGTTTTAACATGCTATAACTCTGTTTTAGGTTGTTTAATGCATGCCATAATTGCTTTGCATAAGTGTAGTTCAATGCCTCATTGGCTTGTTTCAAGACTTGGGCCATTTGTTGCATGCTTTGGCTTGCTTTGTTGCATGATTTGGCATCAAGTTTTGCATGGATTTCAGAGCTTTTCATGTATGCTAGTAGCCCATGTTCAACTCATCTCAAGTGTGCTTGAATGTTGTTTATTATGCTTAAGTGTTGGTGCCTTAACTTGTGCATGCGTGCACGTGTGTTTGGCCCTCTTGACTTAGCATTTGGCCACTGATTTAGGGCCTTTTAGAGTTGCCTAATTCATGTATAAGACCATCCTTCCATTGGTTTGCATGCTCATAAATCATGCTTGCTTGTATGCCTTGCACAAGTGCATCACATTGTCCATGTTGCATGCCTAGATAACATGCTTAGGATTGCATCACATTTGCATGCATGCTAGGTCTCTTGAAGTGAGTTTGATAGAGGTTTGGCACCCTTGTTTGCTTGTTTGCATTACATGCATTTGAAATCAAAGTTGCATCCTTGGCTCTTAGGGCCATCACGCATGGAAATGCGCGATTGGTGGTCCGGGAATCGAGGCACGTGCCCCTTTGAATCAAAAACATGATAAGGGGTGTGTTTGGTGCATAAATGGCTTGAATTATATTGCCATGCATGTTGTTCCCCTCTGCTGCTGTGAGTCGCAGGTTCTGCAGGAATTTAGTGCCGACCGGCAGTCAATTTCCAGCCGATAACTCCATCTAGTGCCGGTGGCCTCCTCCTTCAGCCGGTGGTACTCCCCAGTGCCCTGAGAGGTGCTTCTGGGACTTTGGCAATTTTCAGAGGAGGAAAGCAGGGGAAACAGAGGCAATCCGTGCATGGCAGTGTGGTTCCGAGCCAATCCCGAGCGCGTGTTGCATCCGGACCTCATCCCGAGGCGGTTTACTGCTTTATATAGATTAATTAATTTATTTGATTAATTTAGTTAATTTGTAATAATTAATTTGCTTGCGTAGTTAATTAATTTGTATTATTGTTTTGGTCCTCCGAGTGAGGGCGTATTTGTAATAAGTGTGTGTGAGTGGGTGTATGTCTTCCAATCCCCATTTCTTTCTTCCCTTTTATTTACCTGCTTACGATGGTAGATTAGGGCACATCTAAATTAGCATACCTTATGCAATGCATGCGTGCATCCATGCATTTGTTAAACATGCACCGGGCTCGGTACATCATTCAAACTGCACCGTATTTTCAATTCCAATTTGAATACGTGATAATTGTAACATTTCACGTACCATGCTTAGGGTTAGCCGAGCCTACTCTAGATTGCATCTATGCCTGTGTTGCATTAGCCACTTAACATGAACTAGGTCATGCATGTTTGCTAACCGGGTTATTGTTTTGGCGCGGAGTACGATGTAAGTTTTTATGCTTTAGCATAACGCATGCGTGTGAATGCTAACATGACAGTATGATTGCCATGCGGCTAAATGCTTACGTGATATTACTGTTTGAATGCCTGTGGGTGGAGGTTGGATTGCGTAAGTTGGAACGACTCATTAAAATCCGTATTTTAGCCTACTTGCGAGTAGCAAAATCTAACACGTTTTTCGAAACAAAACGGACATGCAATGTTTATTTCCAAAATTAGGCAATCCAGTCTATACTTGTTTGCTGTGCGCATAACATAGTAATTCTAGGCTAATAACCGGAATAAGAACGCATAAAGTTTTCAAAATTGGATATCACGGTTAGTAGAGGCCGGTCTTCGGACCGGGCGAAAGGGGGTGCTCATAGCTGACCTTCCCCGATCGTACCCAAGCTCCCGAGCCAAGATCACTTTGGTGATGACGGACACGTGGCCTTCGGCACCGAGTCAGGGTTTCCTAAATTTCCCATTTTAAAAATATTTAGGTGGCGACTCTGTAATCTGGCAAAGCAGTCCATGTTTGGCACTACTTTTCAAAAATCTGTTTTCTCAAACGATTTGTCAGAGTTGGACTCTTTGGTTCAGATTTAGAACCGCAACAAACAAAAAAGGGGAGTCCGAACTGTAGCAAGGTCCCACGCGGGCGCCGTCTACAAAGCTGCACGAAGACAACAAACTATCGAGCATCCTCCCCTTCGCAGTTCTCCCATCAGTGCCAATACCTCTGAAACAAGTAATTTCTTTCGTATTTCTACTGTTTTCCCTTTGTCAGCCTTTGTATTGAATTTTGACATTGCTTTGCATTTCTTCCTTTGCAGCAACAATTATCTTCCCCAGGAGGCCTATTCCAATTTCAGTTGAAGTGGACCAATTGCAACATGTGAAGACCATCCAAATCATGCTCCACTCTCCAAACCTATATTCGACACACCTTCTTTGAGTTCAAGCATCCCTGCATCCCTTTTCCTTGGTTTAGAGCCATTTCTCCCTTCTTTGACTTTTGATCTGCCTCAGTTTACCTCTTCTTCGAACCTTGCTCTCCCTTCTTCCGTCTCAGAAATTCCAACTGCTGCTTCATTCCCTATGGCAGTTGACTCTTCCACAGAGGGTGCTGGTAGTTCCCCAATTCATGGTTCATCACCTGTGCCTATTTCCAGCCCCTCTTCTCTTGATTCCTTGGTGGCAAAGACCATAGAGGCTGCTAAAGATGCTCCACCTATTTCTCCTATCCCCATGCAGTCTCCTGTGTTTTCCACCACAGCACTCTCCATGCCCTTTATGTCTAGGGATGAGGTGGACATTTTCGAGGGAAGACTAGCTAGTCTATTTGACACATCCTCTACCTCCCCAACTTTCAGTGCTGAAGCTGAACCATTAACCTTGGCTGACTCCTTGCTGAAAATCTTTGAGAGCTCTTCTTCCACCAGTAGCAAGCCTTTTGCCCCTTCTATAGACTTAGATACTTGCTTGGAACTGCTGATCTCCTTTTCGAGGATCCCCTTCGAGGCTCTACAAAGGCCTATCATCAGAAATGGGTTTCTTCAGTGCTGTAAAATCGCGGAGCAGTTCGGCATGGATGTCTCAAGTCATCTATCCCAGGCCGCAGCTACTATTGATTTCTACATTAGCATTTGTCATGCTGCCAATGCTGCGAATGAGAAATTGGCTAGGGATCAGAGTTTTGTTTCTCAAGTGCATACTGAAGTATCAGATCTCAAGGAACAACACTCCTCTGCCTCCCAGTTTCGAATTCAGTTGCTGGAGAAGAAAGCTCAACTTGAGGAGGAGCTAGCTGCAGTAAACCGAGCCTTGGTTCGAACTGACACTAAACTGCACATCACCAACCAAGAGCTGGCTGATCGAAAAGAGGACATGGCTGCAGCTATCCAACTGTTTCCAGCACTTAGCAGTAGGAAATCTATTGTACAAAAACAATTAAGACATTGTAATGATTTCTGGGCCAATTTGTGGCGCAATGTACTTGATTCTTTATAGAAGAACAAATTTTGTTTTATCTTTCGAGCAGTCTTGTGTTTTTGTATGTTTATGTTACCCCTTGTGTTTCCCAAATGGTTGGAAAATAAGGCTTCAAATATCTGCCATTGATCTTTTTGGGATGTACATACCCATTCAAATTTCTTAAATGGTAGGCCCCAAAAGGCAGAACTCTATGAATTTGATATGGTCCTTCCCAGTTAGGTGACCATTTGCCAAACTTATGGCTTTTAATTCCTATTGGGAGTATTGTCTTCCATACCAAATCACCTTCATCGAAGCCAATGTGTTTGACTCT
>JAPPVO010003592.1:0-16785 GCA_030407325.1 Camellia japonica | reverse complement strand
CTTTATATCTGCTGCTTTGCATTTGTTTTGGGGTTGGATTTGACACAGTTAGCTTCTCCTATTGTTTGTATCACTTGTTGGGGCGAGTTGATTTTGAAACAAGGGTGTCAGGGCTGTGATATAGAGGTCGCCGACCGCCGTTCCATTTTCTTTTGTAGTTATGGCTATGTCAGGTTTTGATGTGATGTTGGGTATGGACTGGTTATCGTCATACCGGGCTGTTATTGATTGTTACCGCCAGAGGGTCACTGTATGTACCTTGAGCGGGGATTGTTTCCATTTCTTGGGGGATCGGGTTGGTAGAGTGTTGCCACCGGTGTATGATCCGCGAGGGCGGAGTGAGGTTAGTAGTCTTCTCGCTAGCTTTATGAGTAGTGAGTGTGATGAGATCCAGATTGAGTTACCCAGAGTGGTTTGTGAGTACTCGGACGTCTTTCCCGAGGACCTTGTTAGTTTGCCACCCCACCGAGAGATCAACTTCTTTATTGACTTAGTGCCTGGCACGGCACCGATTTCTATGGCACCATATTGTTTTGCCCCAGCCGAGTTGAGTGAGTTGAAGATTCAACTCCAAGAGTTGCTAGATAAGGGCTTTATTCGCCCTAGTACTTCGCCGTGGGGAGCACTAGCCCTCTTTGGTAAAAAGAAAGATGGGGCCGTGGGACTTTGTATTGATTATCGGAAATTGAATTGGGCTATAGTTAAGAATAAGTACCCTATGCCTTGTATTGATGATTTGTTTGACCAGTTTAAAGGGTCCCGTTGTTTCTGTAAGATAGACTTGAGATCGGGTTACCATCAGTTGAGAGTCAGGGAGGAGGATATCCCAAAAGCGGCATTCCGTACGCGGTATGGCCATTATTAGTTTCTGGTGATGCCTTTTGGGCTCACCAATGCACCGGCAGTGTTTATGGACTTGATGAACCGGATCTTCCGGGAACTCTTAGATCGTTTTGTGGTCGTTTTCGTAAATGACATTCTGGTTTATTCACCTTCTGAAGAGGAGCACAAGGAACACTTGAGAGTGGTGCTTGAGTTGCTTAGAGCCCATAAGCTCTACGTTAAGTTTGGGAAGTGTGAGTTTTGGCTAAGAGAGGTTAAATTCTTAGGCCATGTGGTCTCCGTGGAAGGGGTGTCTGTTGATACATCCAAGATTGAGGCAGTGCAAGATTGGCACAGCCTAAGAGTGTTTTTGAGATTCGCAGTTTTCTGGGATTAGTTGGGTATTACCGCCGGTTTGTGAAGGATTTCTCCAGACTAGCTTCGCCGTTGACTAGATTGACGCGGAAAGGGATCAAATTCGTGTGGAGTGAGACTTATGAAAAGTCATTCCAGGAGTTGAAAGTTAGACTTACCACCGCTCCAGTGTTGATTATTCCGGAGAGAGGTTTGGGCTATGCAGTTTATTGTGATGCCTCACGAGAGGGTTTGGGTTGTGTGTTGATGCAAGAGGGGAAAGTGGTAGCCTATGGCTCGCGGCAATTGAAAATACACGAGAGGAATTACCCTACCCATGACCTAGAATTAGCAGCTGTGATTTTTGCCTTGAAGATTTGGAGGCACTACCTGTATGGTGAGAGATTCGAGGTGTTCTCAGATCATAAGAGTCTGAAGTATCTGTTTACACAGAAAGACTTGAATTTGAGGCAGAGAATGTGGATGGAGTTCATTGAGGATTACGATTTCGAGTTGCACTATCACCCGGGAAAGGCCAACGTTGTGGCCGATGCCCTTAGTAGGAAATCCATTAGTGATATGGCTTGTACAGCCATCCGGGAGTGGGAGATATTGGGTGCACTTGGCGAGTTTGATTTGCTTCTGGCTGAATCTGTTGAGTTTGCGGCTTTGTTTTCAGTAGTTGCGCAGCCTACACTTGTGAATCAAGTGTTAGAGGCACAAAGAGGTGATCTTGAGGTGGAATCCTTCCGGGAGAAGATCTCCAGTGGGAAGGTTGAGAAGGGGTTGACTGTGTATCCCGACCTGAGTGTGAGATACCGAGACCGTCTGTTTGTGCCGGAGTCTTGCCGAGAGGAGGTACTCAGAGAGTTTCACCATTCACACTTTGCGGTGCATCCGGGAGGCACTAATATGTATCGTGATTTGGGTCGCCAGTTTTGGTGGCGGGGTATTGTAGACACCCCATTTTTGACCGTCCTCAAGACTTGGACGTCACCGCTGGACACTTGGTGATTGCCCATGTTCGTGTTTCGTCTTGAGTTCCCAGAGGTCTCGGCTACGCGCCTTGCTTCAGGATCTCTCGACTCGACTATTCTGTGTTTGGTTTTGCACCAACACTTGTGTTTTTGTTTCTGAGGGTAGAGAGTAGTTTGTTAGAAACCCCTGACACCCACCGGCCATGGCTTGAGGCCACCGGCCATGTTTTGAGGCTACCGGCCATTGGTGAAATATACCATTGGCCGGTCGGCATTTGGTGTGGCCGACCGACCATATGTTTGGCCGATGGCCTCCTTTTCTGGCCGGTACCACCTTTTTGCCTTTTTCAGGCATAATGCATGCCAGCTGTGCCAGCTGGAATGCACGGACCCTGCCCCCCACGCACGGGTGTGGCTGTTTTGAGCCTTTGACCCTTTTTGACCCAACCTTCTTGCACCCTTTGCTCAAGCTTCTTGAGGAAGCTTGACCCTTTGTCTTAGCTTCCTCAAGAAGCTTGCACCTTTGCATTAGCTTCTCTTAGAAGCTTAGTCCCTTTGACCCTTTTGTTTAGCTTCTTTGAGAAGCTTAAACAATTTTCCTTGCCTATATAAGGAGAGCCTCTCCTTCCATTGAGGAGGTTCAGCAAAAACCAGAGCAATATACATATATACATCTGATATATACCTTCTCTCTCTGTATCTCCCTCTCTCTCTTCATTTGTGTGTGTTTGAGGGCCTAAAATGGTGATTTGTTCTTAGTTTTGCACTAACACACACACTAATACACCATACTTCGACTTTGGGAGGTGTTAAGGGTTTGTTCTTGAGGCTTTAGGCTGGTTTTGACCAGAAGAGGGTGGCTGGACTTGCTGTTCTTCAAGAGTTCTTCGAGGGTAACACTATTGCTTTATTTCCCCCATTCTTGCACTAACTTTTTACCTGTCTTTCATGCTGTTTTAAACTTTGTGTATAACTAAAAAAAGTCTTGTATTTTCATGCTTAAGATACTTCATTAAGGTCATTTTGGTGTTGGGGATCGACCTCCCCCTCTTAGGCCTTGTTTGGCCCTTTTTGTGCCTTCTTTTTTAAGCTTTGGTCACCTTTGTGTATTGGCCTTCTCACCACTAAAATCCAATGGATTTTTAGTGGTGAAGAAGGGGTTTTGAGGTCTTGCATAGGGGAGGGACACCCCCCTCCCTTTGTCTCTCTTTTGGTTTGCATTTTGGCTCATAAGGGTAGCATGCATGATTAGTTGCTTTTGGCTTCATTTCAGAGGTTTTTTGGGTGTTATTGGGTCATATTATATCTCTGTTTTTGGTCGGATCAGTGGTCCCTTGCATGCATAATATACTTGCCTTGCATTCCTCCATTTTGCCTAAAAGTATGCCATGCATTTAGGCCATGATTCTTGCATGTTCTAGCTTAACTTCATGAAGGTTTTAGCATTATTTTGCCATGCTCAAGGACTGTTGGGTACTGATTTGGTCAAGTTTGGCATGTTTAGGAGAGCCTCTTTGCATTTTGGCTTTAGAGCCTTGAGGATGTGAGTCATGAGCATGTGTTAGTTGGGTCATTTCAGTGACTTGGAATCACCTCTCATGCTATTTCAGTCCCTAATCCATGCTTGTATGCTCACATTTACCATCCCTTTCATGCCTTGAAGAGTTGGTCTTTCATGTCTAGGAATGGAGCATTGTGCATGCCTATGTGTTTGAGACTTTGAGCTGTCATAACAGTGGGTTTTGGGGGTCGTTGTTGCATGTTAAAACCCTGTTTTGTATTGAAAAGTTCATGCCATGAGTGGTTGGGGTAGTTGCAGTAGAATGCCTTTTTTTTTTATGCCTTAGTCTTGGGCCCATTGGCATGCATGTTTGCATGAGCACTTGTCCATCATTTTGGGCACTTTTGGCCATTGTTTTGGGGGTGGGCTGAGGTCTGCCCCATGTAGTTTAGGTCCACCATTGCATGTTGCATTGCTTTGGTTTCATGCTTGCATTGAATCATACTTGCATGTTCACATAGTGTTTAGCTAGTTGCATCTCATATACTTGTTGCATATTTGGCATGTTTATCTTGCATTGACTTAGTTTGCATGTTTAGTTTGCATTGCATTTGGCATGCCTTGCTTACTTAGCTTCATGTTGTATATTTGACACATGTTGCATATGTGAGGTACATTGCATACTTGCATTACATTTTGCTCGGTTTGGGGTGTCAAACCAAGCATGAGGAATGGGGTACGTTTGTACTTAAAGTGACATAACGCGCCTCAATCCTCGGTCGCCAATACCTTTGATCTCAACATGATAGGGTGTTAGCATTCATTTGTTTGTTGCATGCATTTACATTGAGTGGCAAACTTGGTATCTTAGGCCATCATGCATTAGGATGCGTGATTGATGGGCCGAGTACCGAGGGCCACACTCCCATGAGTCAATAACATGATTGGAAGGGTGGCCATACATACATTGCTTTGAATTTCCTTGCCATGCACTGTCTGCCCTCTGCTGCTGTCAAAAACAGGATTCTGCAGGAAGCAATGGCCGACCGGCCATATACAGTGCCGACCGGCTATCAGTGGCTGGCCGGTGGTCCAATAGTTGGCCGATTACCACGTTCTCATGGCCGGTGGTGCTTAGCATTGGCCGGTGATATTCCAGAGTGATCAGAAAGTGGTTCAGAGGTGCCCCAAGAATTTTCATAGTCTTCAGAGGAGCAAGGCAATGTAAACAGAGGCAATAGTGGCATGGCACGGGTTTCCGGGCAAGACGAATCGAACATGCATCATCCACGTATCCCGAGGCAGGGCTGTGGCCATCCTCTTTCTGCATTTGATTTGTTAATTAAATATGTAATATTTAATTAGTTAGGAGAGTTAATTATTTGTTTGTCTTGTAATATTTATTCGAACCCTCCGAGCGAGGGCAATTGTGTAATAAGTGTGTGTGAGTGGTGTGCATGTCTTCCAATCCCACGTCTTTCTTCCCTTTTATTTACCCGCTTATGATGGTTAGACTAGGGCATATTTAAATTAGCATACCTTATGCTATGCATGCGTGCATCCATACATTTGTCTTACATACATCGGGCTCGGCACATCATGCTAACTGCACTTGTATCTCAATTCCAAGTTGAGTACTTGTTAGTTGCAGCATTTCACATGCCATCTTTAGGGTAGCCGAGCCCATCCTAGCTGCATCCTGCATGTGTTGCATTAGCCATCTTAACATGAACTAGGGTCATGCATATGATTACTAACTAGTTTCTATTTTGGCTTGGAGTACTAGGTAAGCTTTTATGCTTTAGCATACCGCATGCGTACGAATGTTGTCATAATAGCATGATTACCATGAGGCTAGCTGCTTATGTGATATAACTACTTGAATGCCTGTGGATGGAGGTTGAATTACCTGAATTGGAATAATACATTAAAACTGTGGATTTTAAAGCCCACTAGATAGTGGCAAAACCATCTTTTCTAAAAAGCCCACTCGAGGGTGGCAAAACCTACATTTTAGCCTACTTGCGAGTAGCAAACCTTTTTCAAAACAAACATGAAGTGTTTTGTTCCAATTTAGGCGATTTGGTCTATACTTGTTTGCTGTGCGCATAACATAGTAATTCTAGGCTACTAACCGGAATAAGAACGCATAATGTTTTCAAAACAAAATATCATGGTTAGTAGAGGCCGATCTTCGGATCGGGCGAAAGGGGGTGCTCATAGCTGACCTTCTCCAATCGTACCCAAGTTCCAGAGCCGAGGCAACTCTGGTAATGACGGACACGTGGCCTTAGGCAAACGAGTCAGGGTTTCCTAAATTCCCCCATTAAAAAATATTTAGGTTGCGACTCTGTATCTAGCAAAGCAGTCCATCTTTTGCACTTCTTTCAAAAATCTATTTTCTCAAAACAATTTGCCGGATTTGGACTCTTTGGTTCAGATTTAGAACCGTGACAAAAGTCGAGTCCGAACTGTAGGGTGAGGCCCTCACCCGGGGCGCGTCTACAGGTATGAAGAAAGATGTGGCAGTTTTTGTGTCTAAGTGCCTTACTTGTCAACAAGTGAAGGCCAAACATCAGAGACCAGCGGGTTTGTTGCAACCCTTGCCTATTGCCGAGTGGAAGTGGGTGCATGTCACTATGGAGTTCGTTGTAGGTCTTCCGAGGACTCAGCGGGGTAGTGATGCTATTTGGGTGGTTGTAGACCGGTTGACTAAGTCAGCGCACTTTATCCCTATGTGTGTGGGAGATTCGGTAGATCATCTTGCCGACTTGTATGTTCGGGACATAGTGAGGTTGCACGGGGTCCCAGTGTCGATCGTCTCAGATGGAGATCCATGTTTTACTGATGGGCAGTCCGAGCGTACTATTCAGATCCATGAGGATATGCTTCGAGGTTGTGTCCTTGACTTTAGTGGGTCGTGGGAGACGCACTTGCCCTTGGTGAAGTTTGCCTACAACAACAGTTTACAATCAAGTATTGGTATGGCACCATTTGAGGCCTTGTATGGCCGACCGTGTAGGTCTCCAGTTTGTTGGGCCGAGGTGGGTGATGCACCTTTGTTGGGCTCGGAGTTGGTTCGGGAGACAACGGAGAAAGTTGAGCTTATCTGTAGGAGGCTTGTTACAGCCCAGGGTCGTCAAAAGTGTTATGCCGACCATAGGAGGAGGCCTTTGGTATTTGAGGTGGGTGATCACGTCTTTCTGAGAATATCACCTAGGCGGGGTTTGATGAGGTTTGGGAAGAGTGGGAAGCTGTCCCCTCGGTTTATTGGTCCCTTTGAAATCCTTGAGAGGATTGGGGAGGTTGTATACCATTTAGCTTTACCGCCGTAGCTGTCCGGAGTGCATGACGTGTTTCATGTTAGCATGCTTCAGAAGTACGAGCCGGATCCATCACATGTGTTGGAATGGACCGACTTAGAGGTAGATGAGGATGCCTCGCATGAGGAGGGACCGGTGCGGGTCTTGGATAGGCGGAAGCAAGTCTTGCGAAGCAAGACGATACCCTTGGTAAAAGTTTTGTGGAAACATCACGGGGTGGAGGAAGCCACCTGGGAACGTGAGTTGGAGGTCCGTGAGAAATATCAGGACTTGTTTGATGATGTTTAACCACGTGTTGAAAAATTTGTTATGTTGTTGAATTTTGAAAACATTGTATATGTTTTAGATTGTGGAAATGTTATAGCCATCGAATATGGTTCGGAAATGGAAGTTTATTTTAACATTGCATATGTTAATTCTGTTTTAGAAATGCAAATATATTGATTGGTATTGAATATGTAATTAAATTGTGGAATATGTGTTGAAATTGATAAATTTCAAAGGAATGCATGTTGTAAACATATGTTGTAATTTGCCTCTTGAAAAGAGACGGGATGACCGGTAGTGGGTCAGGTTGTGAAATATTGAATGGTAATATTGTTGAGAATTGAGAAATCATATTTTTGAAACTTATTTGTTTAATTTCGGGGACGAAATTCTTTAAGGGGGGGAGGTTATAGCGATCCCGGTTTTCCCTTCATTGTTTAATTGTATTCCGGACTCGGTTCCGTGGATGTTGGTCGTTGTCTTATTCTCATTTCTATCCTTTACTCTTTATATTTGAGTCTTGGGTTGTGTTGGGCAGGTTGGGAACAGGTTGGTTGTGTTTAGAAACCAAATGTTGATGCCCAGATTTTAGCCTTCACGCTCGAGCGGGGCTTTTGACGCTCGAGCGGGCCCTTTGTTTTTGCTTCTCCGCTCGAGCGGGCATTTTGACGCTTGAGCGTGATTATTCATCTCCCAGTATTTCTGTTCTGTAGGTCATCGGACGCTCGAGCATCCACTTTCACGCTCGAACGGGGACCATCGACTGCAAAACTTCTGGAAGTGTGCATCAGGCGCTCGAGCGGCGCTTTTGACGCTCGAGCGTAAGTCTGTGTTTGACGCTCGAGTGGGGCGTTCCATGCTCGAGCGTACCTGTTTGTATATCAGTCTGAGAAATCACTTTTTGGATCACTTTTTCGACTTTCTCTCTCTCTCTCTCTCTCTCTCTCTCTCTCTCTCACTTTTCAAAACTCAAACTTGAGAGCCTCTCACTCTAGACTTCAACTTCGCTCTACAAAATCATCTAGATCAAGTGATCTTCTACCTTGGTCCCTTTGTATAAAGTGTGGGGTTTGGCTTGCTCTTCATTTTGATCCGAAAATTATTGGGTTTGGAGCACCTTCGAAATCCTTCATCTTCTCCATTTGGTCTCTCCATTTGAGGTAGGGATAACTACTCATATTTATGGTCTTTGACATAAACTTGTAGTCATTTTGATGTAATGTTGAAGTTGGGCAATTTTGGGGGTTAGGGTTTCAAAATATATAAAGAGGGGTTTTGTTCTTTTGACTCATACATGTATATTTTGGGTCTTAAAATGAGGTTATTGATGTTTAATGAAAATATTTGAGCCTTGGGGTCAATGTTGAGAAAATGGAAGGAAAGCCCTAATTTGTTGTTATGAATTAATTTGTACAATTAATTTGGAAAGTTATGAAAATATGAAATTGAGTTGGAAATAATGAAATTGAGGAGTTATGAGAATGAATGGTGGAGTTGGATTGTTAATCACTCACCTTTGGAAATATAGATAATTTATCTGTTGATGCATTTATTATCTGTTTAGAAATAATTGCTTTGGGCTATCGGTGGAGGATAGTCTTGATTGTTGTAGACACTGTATGTTGATTAGGGAAAACTGAAACTAATCACGTTGAATATGTCATTGAATATGACGGTTGGAATAATACATCAAATATGTGTATTGATTGATCATTGTATATGATAAGTGTTTATATACATTGTATTGTGTGGGAGGAGATAGGGGATGGACTCCTAAACCGGATATTATTTGGGAGGAGATAGGGGATGGACTCCATTGATACAGTAAATATGTGTATCTATTGTGAAGTATGGAAGTGTTTTGATATGAATTGTTATCTCATTTAAAAAGGAAATGCTTTAATATGAGTCGTAGTCTCATTAAATTGTTGGCCAGGTTCTGAGCCATGTTATGAATTGAAAATTTGATAAGTAAAGGAAAGTGGAATGAAATATGGACATATCTATCATGGAATTGGATTGTGTTGTACGTTGGTTTGTATGAGTTAAACATTTATCAAATGCTAATGTTTTAGTCATTGCTCATATTATGTTTAGCATATCTCTACTGGGCGTTGGCTCACCCTATATGGGACATCATTTTTAGGTACAGGTGATATGCCGCCTCCAAGGATGTAGCTTGGGAGGTTGTAGAAGTTGAAGGCTTCCTTTTTGTGATTATTTTGTGTATTACATGTAAATCAAGCCAAGGGCTTATTTTGTGTTTTGAGTTAGTACTCTCTTTTTGTAACCAAGTGTTGGCTTGGAAATTTATAAGCCCGTAGGGCATTTACTTTTGATGTCAACATGTAATACTTTTCTAATGAATACTCTGATAAATAGAATTATGCTTTATTCTCTTAAGTTTATGGATGTCTTGAATGTATGAATTATGGGTTTATTTTGAGGGCGTTACTGCGTACCCGAATGTTTCTAACCGAAAGGAGTGGTGTAAACACCAGGCGTGCCCGAATGTTTCTAACCAAAACGAGTGGTGCAAACATTGGGCGTACCCGAATGTTTCTAATCAAAGCGAGTGGTGTAAACACTGAGCGTACCCGAATGTTTCTAACCAAAAGGAATTATGTTAACACTGGGCATAGCCGAATGTTTCTAACCGAAAGCGAGTATTTTGAAGGACAAGAATGATTTCACCTGGAACTCCTCTGAATGAACCATACATACAATATTGTGCCTGCATGAGAAAGAAACTTAATAGGCATAACACAATAAGAGTGCATGTTCTACCCAAGGTTAGCAAAGCATGTTCTATGCAAGAGACAGAGAAATGCAGATCCTATGCAATAGGATAGGATGCATGTAATGGCCAATTGTAGAAAATGCATGTTCAATGCGAGATTAACACCATGCTCGATACAAAACACCAAATAAAGAAATGCACGTTCTAGTAATAACACCGACTCAATCGTAACCTTCGATTTAGCTCTCAGAGGAGTCACAATATATTTCAAAAGGAAACACCTTGTTCATGTTGACTAGTGATGAGTCACACACCGAAGACATGGTTTAAAACTTCTGCAAAGACACTTTGAGAACCAAGGGCACAAAATAGCAACAAAACACATAGAGAGAACACTGGAAGGATGTCACCCACCCTGGAGGAGTGTTGGCCACCTCTAGGCTACATATGGACCTTGTAGGCCACAAACGGTGGTCGTCGGCCACCAATAGTGGCCGGTCGGCCACCCGTGGCAATTTGGGCCATTTTGGTCTTTTTGCATATAGATCTTTAAGTACACATCTCCAAGCCTCATTTCCTCACACCTCCATTGCCATAATTGCTTCCTCTTTCTCTCTAGACACTTTTCCTTCCTAGATCTGTGCTTTATATGCATTTTCCAACGCCGCACGTGAAGTTGATTCGCTAAAACCACCTGATTTTCTCCGTTTTGAACCGATTGGAATTCATTTTCGATGCCTTTTTCTCCATTTTCACCACTTGAGGTTTATTTCTCTCAAGTTTCTCTTGGCTTTGGTGCCTTTTCCTAGGCTTTCACTTTTTCTCCCATTTTCTCTCCCAGAATTGACTTTTGTTGACTTTTGGCATTTTCCAGCCATTTTGTTCATTTTTGCCTACGTTCTCACCTTCTTTCCAGATGGCAGACGACATTCCACATGATAGAGGTTCTCCAGGGATTGAGGGGGATCCCAAGCATATACCATTTCCACCCCGGGTTCAACCCTTCGACCCGGAGACGTACCACCCCTAGGTGCATGTACTACCACTTGATACAGTCCGTCATTTTAGCGGATTTGCATGAGGCACGCCAGAGGATCTCTTGCTACGAGAGCCGGAGTCTCACTTATCCTACGACGCCTCCGAGGTAGTGTTGACACCCCATTTTTGACTGACCATAAGACTTAGACGTCATCAATTGAGCGCTCGGTGATGGTGCATGTTGTGCTCGTTCTGAGGTTTCGGAGTTTTGGCTGAGAGCCTTGCCTCCGGGCCTCGGAACTTTTTGTGCTTTGGCTCAGTTTGCGGACCAAGTCTTGTTTTCCCTTCCTGAAGGGAGGGAGTGGTCTTGTAGACCATCTCTCTGTGGTCGTAGACTACTTTTCGTGGTCGTAGGCCACTTTTCCCATTTGGAGACTAGTTTCCGGTTGTTGGAGCGTCTGGCCGCGCGCCTTGTCATGGGACCGCTTAACATTCTCCGTTTTGCGTGGTTTTCGAACCACACCTTGTTGCCTCTGCCTAGAGGAACACTGTGGTCTGGGAGACCACTTTTGTGGTTGCATACCACTTTTGATGCTCGTTAGCTAGTTTTCGGGGCTTTTGGCCGCGTGTGTCGCCTTCCGATTTCTCATCTTGCATCCGCTTTGCTTTTGGCCATGTGTTTCACCTCTAGATTTCTCGTCTTCCATCCGCTTTGGTTTGTTTTTCGTACAAACCTTGTTTTCCTTGTTTAGAAGGTGGTACAAGGGTGGGAGACTAGTATTTCTCCTTGGAGACCACTTTTCCTTTTTCCAGCTAGTTTTCTTGTCAGATAACTGGCTTTCTTGGTCTTTGGACCATCTTTTCTGGTCGGCCACTGCACCACCACCTTGCATTTAGTGTGTTGACCTCTCCTACCTATGGCCGACCAGTTTTTGCTCTGGTTGACCACTTAAAGTGGTCAGCCGACCACTTTTACTAGCAGGCTGACCATATCAAGTGGTCGGCTGCTTTTTGACACCTTTTTGGAGATATTTTGGAACAGCTGGCACAGCTGGAGAGCATTTGAGCCATCCTGTATGGAGGGATGGCATTCAAGCTTAGCTTCTCTAAGAAGCTTTGGCTTTCCTCTTCTATAAGAGGGAGGCTCCTCCTCCCTCCTCCAGGTTCAGAAAAACTAGCTGAGGAGGATAGATATAGCATTGCCTCTATATTGCCTTGTTTCTCCATTTTTGTGCATCAAAAGTGTAGTATTGTCTTAGTTTAACACACAAACACACACTTAAACACCTTGCTTGGGTTGCTGAGGGACTAAGAGGTTTTTTTTGGTGTTCTTGGGCTGGTTTAAGCTTAAAAAACCTGCTGGAGTTGCAGTTATAAAGAGGGTCTTCAAGGGTGAGCTTTTGACCTTTAAATCCCCCTTTTTTGCTTAAGCTTTTAGCCTATCTTGCATGTTGTTTTAAGCTTGACTTATAACTGATAAAAGTCCTATTTTTGCATCCTTTTGATCTTTGTTTAAGATCACTTTTGTGTTTGGGGTTGTTTACCCCCTCTTAGGCCTTGTTTGGCCTTGTTTTTGAGCTTTTTTGTGAGCTTCAGGACCATCTTGTTTTGGCCATCTCACCACTGAAATCCAAAGGGATTTCAGTGGTGGGGATGGTGTCTTAAGGTCCTAAGAGGGGGAGGGCCATCCCCTCTCCTTACATCTTCAATATATGCCTTAATATGCCTCATGTTTGAGCATCTTTACTAAGTGTATGTTGACCATATCATAGCTTGTATTTGTGGTTATTTTGCTGTGGCATACCACTATTTTTGCTTGCCTCGGTCACTCCATGCATGGTTAATACACTTGTAGTGTAAATCACACAATCTAGTCTTGTATGCCTCATGTTTGAGCATGTCTTTCTAGCTTGTTTTGGAGCCATCTCAGTGGATTTTTGGTGTTGTTTTAACATGCCTTAGATTTGTTTTGGGTTGGTTTGGTTGGATCTTGCATGCCTAATACACTTGTAGTGTAAATCACACAAACTAGCTTTGTATGCTTCATGAAGTAGCATGTCATTCTAGCTTGTTTTCTTTCCATTTCAGCATGTTTTTGGTGATGTTTTGCCATGTCATGACTCTGTTTTGGTTTGGTTTGGTTGGCCCTTGCATGCCTCATGCACTCGTAGTGTAATGCCATGAAATAGCCTAACATGCATCATGTTGTAACATGTCATGTTAGCATGCTTTTGGCTTACCTTTGAGAAGACTTTGTTCATTTTTTACCATGTTTAAGGTCTGATTTGTGTTTTCTTGGTCATGCATGACTTGCTTTGTATAGCCTTAGTTCAATCTAGCTTGTTAGCCTTGTGTATTGAATCCTCTAACATGCATTACTTGGACTATTTCAATGATTTGGCATCATTCATAATGTGATTTCAATTCATGTTTCATGTCCATGTAGTCACATTTATTACTTATTCAATCCGTTGGAGGGTTTGCCCCTTTATGCCTTAACATGAACCGTCGCGTATGCCTTCATGCCATAGCTTGCGAGCCATCATTTCAGTGTTTATTTGGGGTTATTATTCCATGATATAACTCCGATTTTTTTTGCTTAAGTCATCCCATGCTTGGTCTTAATAGGTGTAGTGTAATCCACCTTATTTGCCTTATATGCATCATGCCTTATGCCCCTCATGCTAGCATCTTTTGGCCTCCTTCCATGCATGTTTTAGACTCATTTTAACATGTTCTAGGACTATTTTGGGTTGCCTTGGTCACATGCTTCATGTTTTGTATCCTTGTAGTGCAAGTGCTCTTGCTTGCTCCAAGCTTTGAGCACCATTGCATGCTTCATTTGTGTTGTGTACATGATTTGGCATCATCTAACATGACATTTTAGAGCTTATAGCATGCTTTTGTTCCTACTTCATTCATGCTTTGAATGCGTCTAAGTATTGTCCATGTTTGCCTAGCTTATGGCTTAGCTCGTATGCTTGCATGCCTAGGCCTTTAGGCCCTTATCTCAGCATGTTATGGTCCTTGTTTTGACCTACTTGAGCTCTGTCCATGTTTAGTTCATGCATTTGTGCCATGTATTGCGTGCCTCCTTCGTGTTGCTCTTTGCTAGCTTTCATGCCTTAGGACCCTAGCATGCTTTACTTATGTTGTTCGAATAATTTGGCATCATTTCTTGCTTCATTTCAGTGCACTTAGTGTTGCTACACTTCCACTTTTGTCACTCATTGAGCACTCTTGAGAGTTGTGCTCTTTGGCCTCTTAGATGGCCAATGCATTGTGTATGCATGCTTTGCTTTATGTGCCTTCATTTCATCACCCATGGCCACTGATTTGGGCATGATTGAGATCTACCCTTTTGGTTTAAGTCCATTGAGTATAACATGTATATTACATTGAGCATGCCATACTTGGTATATTACATAAGTTGCCCTTGTTGCATTGCATTGTGCATGCATGCATTACATTATGCTTAGAACCTCACGAATGCCTTGCATTGAGTATGCCATCTAGTTTTTAGCATTTAGCATTGTGTATGCTAGTTGTTACATGCTTTAGCATTGTGCATACCATTAGCCTTGTTAGGTTGTTCATATTGCATTGCATGTTTGCATACTCAAGTCATATTGCATACTTGCATGCTCGAGTCGCATTGTGTATGCCATGCTTGCTTGCATTGTGTTTGGAATAGGTGTTAGTCCAAACACGGGAAACGAGGGACGTTTCATACTTAAAGTGATGAAATGTGCGTTAATTCCCGGTCGCCGATGCTCTTGATCATCCATGATAGAGTTTTAGGCTTTATGTGTTTACCTGTGCATTCATTTCATATTGAATTGTGCAATTTCGCCTCTCAGCCATCATGCATGGAAATGCACGATTGGTGGCCCGAGGGTCGAGAACCTACACTCCCTTGAGTTCATGACATGATAGGGAGGGTGGTTGTGCACACATATCTTGCAAATACATTGCCATGCCCTTTCTTGCTCTCTGTTGCAGAAAATTGGGATTCAGCAGCAACAACTGGCCGGCCAGCCAGAAAAAGTAGCTGGCCGACCACTTTTCTGGTTTTTCAACAACCAAAAGTGGTCGGCCACCCTCCCACAGGATTCCCAAGGTGGAGTTTCAGCTTTCTAGAGCTTGGTGCAAGTTTCTGAGAACAAATGAAAACAGAGGCAAATCGGGGCATCGCATTGGATTTCCGAACGAGGCGATTGGACATGCATGCATTCCTCTACCTCTGAGGCTCCTGATTTATTGCTTTCCTTAGCTGCCATGCTTAGATAGCTAGGTTTTGCATTGGTCTATACCTTTAATAGTTAATACGTTAGCTATTCAATTCGTTTTGTAATAATTAGCAAACTAGGGCTAGTTAATTAATTTGTTGTGTAATAATTAGTTTACTTAGCTTAGATAAGCTAGTTAGCTTCTTATTCAGTCCCTCGCTCGAGAGGGCGTATTGTTGTAATAAGTGTGCGTGTGTGTGATGCATGTCTTCCAACCTCCATTTCTTTCTCCCTTTTACTTAACCGCTTACGATGGTTAGTTTTAGGGCATGTTTAATTTAGCATACCTTATGCTTGCATGTGTGCATTCATTCATCTGTATTGCATGCATCGGGCTCAGCGCATCATACTAACTGCATTGTATTTTAATTCCAATTTGAATACATGTACCAAGTTGCATTTCATATGCCATTCTAGAATAGCCGAGCCTATTTTAGTTGCATTCTCGCATGTGTTGCATTAGCCACTTTAACATGAGCTAGGATCATGCATTTGATTACTAACTAGTTCTTTGTTTTGGGTTGGAGTACACTGTGAGTGTTTACACTTTAGCATACTGCATGTGTGTTAATATTGCCATGAAAGCATGCTTGCCATGAGGCTAACTACTTACGTGATATAACTGCCTGAATGCCTGTGGGTGGAGGTTGGATTACTTGAATTGGAACAATTCATTGAAATCCTTGTTTTAGCCTACTTGCGAGTAGCAAACTTCAAATGTATCTGGCAAAGCAGTCCATGTTTGGCACTTCTTTCTTAAAAATCAGTTTTCCAAAACGATTTGCCAGATTTGGACACTTTGGTGATTTATCGGTCTCGCATTGCACTTTACGGGATTAGATTCAGAACCGTTTCTTTTGAGTCTGAACTGTAGCAGCAAAGCCCAAGGGGGCGCATCTATAGTTTCTGGCGACTCTGCTGGGGAGTTAGAGAACTTGACTCGAACTCATGATATCTTGTTTTGATTACACTCATGTGTTTCTTTGCATTGCATTTGCATTGGTGCGCCTAGAACACCGTGTTTGCCGTATGCTATTCCTGAACGATTTGCTGGAGGCTTGCTTTGAGAAGCGTGCCATAAGGCTGACCGGTTGTGGGCTCTACCACGACGGGAACACAAACCTTGGTTTTTACCGAGGCACCCTTTTCGACCATTCAACCTAGTACATATCGGAATTCGTAGTGACTATCCCAAACTAGGACAGGTTGCTTATCGAATTGTAGGTTGTTTGAAACCGCTGTGTGCGTAGTGTAACCCTAGCTCTTGACAAAATAGGACAGGGAAACCCGACCCCAACATAGGGGTGTTTTGGCTCTTACTTGCTTGTTATGTGCTGTTAGAGTGTGCCTCTACAGGTTGCGTATTAGTTTGCAAGTCTGGGTATCAGGCCTGAGGGCATCAGTATTTTGACAATCAGTTATATCTGCAGGTATCAGATTCAGTTTTGGGGCAGCTATTTGGGCAACAACGATCAGAGATAAGGACAGTGTGTTCAGCTTACAAATACTGACTGTGTGTTATTATGCCGACTGC
>JAPPVO010003591.1:0-19118 GCA_030407325.1 Camellia japonica | reverse complement strand
ATGACTCTGCAGGGCAGTGGCGGGCCGAGGTCTGGTAGGGCCTGCCATCTTCGGTGAAGGGGTGGAGGCCAAGATGGTTCTTCGTGTGGTGAATGGGGGGCAGGAGTTCGCACAACGTGAAGGTCCCCACGAAATCGGTGGAGCCAAAGTTAGGCATGGAAGCCGAAGACCGAGTAAAGAAGGTGAGGGATGGAGGGAGTGAGGTGGGATGAGCTAGTCCTGCCTTCAACATTTTTTGCCCTGAACTTGGGACCGCAATTGTTGGAAGAGGATCCGGCGAGAGAGGAAATGGAGGTGCGGAGGAAGACGGAGGAGGAGGAGAGGAGGTTGTTTGCCAGGGCGGAAAAAATACAAAGAGGCGCAATTGGGGCCTGCCCCAAAACTGGTGATAAGGGAGCGGATCCGATTGCGTCCCAAGCCGGTGGTGACAAAGACCTAACTGGCTTTGCCCCTCTGCCGCCCCCAGTGGACCCACTGAAGATGAGGGGCAAGCAGGAAGTAGAGGCGGTTATGAAGAAGCCAAGGAAAAAGATGGGGGTGTAGAGAGGGGGAGAAAAACACCCCTGCTTTGAAAAAGATGAAGGTTGGAGAGTAAGCTGCTGCCCCTATTGGGAAGGAGTTGGAGGAAAGGAAGGCGGATGAGGCTCCACAAAAGGAGAAGTTGAAGGAGGGGGAGATGAAGGAAGGCGCAGAAGAAAGACTGCCCAAGTGGCTAAGGGAGACCTGGGCCTAAGTGCCTCCATGGTGCCGATGGTGGCACTTGCGCCAGAAGTAATCTCAAGCCCTGACGAGGAGAAAGCGGGGATCAGCAAGCCAGCGACAAGTGAAGCGCTGGCGACCGCCTTGTATCATGTGTGCACTGGTAGGTCGCTCGGCGGAAGGGGAATGAGCCAGGGTCGCAGTCGACCGCTTTGTTGAGTAGTGGAAGATGCGGCGGTGCGCTCGACGACACGTTTGTTAGAGGCTGATCTGCTGAGGGGGTTTACTCAGCTCAGATGGAGGCAGCGACTCTGGCGACCGCCTTGATGAATAAGGCGGCGTGCGTTAGGGTAGAAGTGGAACCGCTAAGGGTCCAATTTGAGGGGGCAAAAATCGGAGCTCCAGAATCTAAGTGCGGAAACAGCGGGGTGGAGGAGGACCGCCAGGAGTGCGTGCGCCAAGGGTTTGGAGTATACGCAGAGGGCGAAGGTCATGGAGGTATTGGCGGTGGTGCACAGGAACATGGAGGAGCGAGCTAGTGCCGAGCTTGTCGCAGCTAAGTCAGAGCTTGAAGCAAAGCGCCACAATGTGATATTGCTTGAGTTTCAGTTGGCTGGCGAGCAGAAGAAACTTAAGGAGGCCCAGAAAGCCTACACCACCGCCAACGAAAGGTGGGATGAGGCTATGACCTGTAATGAAGATCTACGCGCTCAGTTGATCAAGGAAAAGGAAGAAGCAGACCAGAGGATCGCTGAGTTGGAGAAAGCTCTAGCAGAAGAGAGGGCCAAGTTGGCATCTGAGAGGGCAGCGTATCCCGACCTGTGTATGGCTGCTGTAGAGCAGTTCAAGGGGTCCGCCGACTTCCAAATGGCCATTGATGCAACTTTCGCCAGCAGCTTGGCGAGAGAGGGTAGTGGGGGGGGGGGGGCTGGGCCGTCTATAGCGGTTGCTGGAGGTAGAAGCGAAGAAGAAGTCATCCAGAGCTTCCAATGGTCGGATTTTTATAAGCATGAAATGGCTGAGTTCTGGGACAGCGGGTGGAAGACCTTCAAACAGAAAGCGAAAGAGTTGTTCCCAGACGTGGACTTTAGCCGCGTGGAAATAGGTGAAGACGACGTGCCCAGACCCCCCTGGACGAGGGGATTAAGGAAAAAGATCTGGCCTCTACTGAGGAGGAGTGACCCTTTTTTGGTTGTTTTTTTTTGTTGTTGTTGTTATGTGTAATTTCTGCAGTGAATTGTATGTAACTGTAAGTTTGTAAATAAAACAACAAGTTTTTCCTTGTACTGTTGTCGTTACTTCTTCTAAGTTGTAAATTTGAAAATAATGATAATGGCAGAGCAGAATTTTCTGAAGAAATGTTGTAAAAGTAAGACTTGTGCATGAATTATGAAACTTGCCAGCAGATTGTGATGTAAAGAGTTTTTAGAAATGGGCAGCTAGCCTAACGTGTGAGAAAACCATGATGCAAGAAACGTTAAAAATAGGCATGCACGAAAATGTTAAAAGTGTTAGAAATTAAAAATGGGTTTGGACGACTATGAGCTTAGATTTTAAATGAATTAAAAATGTAAAGTTAAAACTGTAAAGAATGTTAAAAGACGTCATAGTATGGACTTGGCTTTGAACTGAATATGGAAACCATGCTGTAACATGAAATTACGAAAATGGATCGGTCGAATTCTTCATTTGTGCTCAGTCTGGCTGAGGCTGTAATTAACTCAGTCTGGCTAAGCCCTTCGTGCTCAGTCTGGCTGAGGCTTTAATTAACTCAGTCTGGCTGAGCCTTTCGTGTTCAGTCTGGCTGAGGCTTTAATTAATTCAGTCTGGCTGAGCCCTTCGTGCTTAGTCTGGCTGAGGCTTTAATTAACTCAGTCTGGCTGAGCCCCTCGTGCTCGGTCTGGCTGAGGCTTTAATTAACTCAGTCTGGCTGAGCCCTTCGTGCTCGGTCTGGCTGAGGCTTTAATTAACTCAGTCTGGCTGAGCCCCTCTTGCTCAGTCTGGCTGAGGCTTTAATTAACTCTATTTAACAAGTCGTTATTGAAGCACAACACAAATAACGGAGCCATGAAACCATTGTCTTTTAAGGCATAGCCTATTGATCACAAGTTTACACCATATATGAAGAGGATAAAAATAACCAAATGTGTAGATGGTCAAAAAGCACATACAGCAAATGATCAATACAAAAATAAGACATGACACTTTACTGGAAATAATGCTTCAAGTGCTCGGCGTTCCACGAGTGGGGGAGGTCTCGGCCTTCCATGTCCTGGAGTCGGTAGGTGCCCGGGTGAGGTCTGGCCTTAACAACGTAAGGTCCTTCCCACTTGGCTGCTAGCTTGCCCTCGGCAGGACTTTTGGTGGCAAGAGTTGCTTCGCGCAAAACTAGGTCGCCAACTGCGAATTCCCTCGGTCGGACTCAACGGTTGTAGTGTGCTCTCATTTTTTGTTGGTATGAGGCTCTCCTAACGGCAGCTGTCTCTCAGAGCTCTTCAATTAGGTCTAAGTCAGCCCGACGTAGGTCTTCGGTTAGTTCTAGGTCTTGGTGCAGAATCCTCGGGGTTGGCAGGCCGATTTCCACTGGGATGACTACCTCAGCGCCGTATGTTAAGCGAAAAAGAGTCTCCCCAGTAGGGGTTCGAGCGGTAGTGCGATAGGCCCAGAGTACGTTTAGCAGTTCCTCAGCCCAGAGTCCCTTGGCGGCTTCCAACTTGGTCTTAATGATCTTCAAGAAAGATCGGTCGGTGACCTTGACTTGCCCATTGGCTTTGGGATGGCCTGGGAAAGAGAAGCACGGCTGAATGTGGAGCTCTGCACAAAATTTCTTGAACTTGGCATTGTCGAATTGCTTGCCGTTGTTTGAGACGATGGCTTGGGGAATTCTGAATCGGCATATGATCGACTGCCAGATAAATTTGGTTGTATTCCATTCGGTGATTGTGGCGAGGGGTTCTGCTTCCACCCATTTGGTGAAGTAATGTCACGACCCGAACCCGTTCCTATGGGTTTAGTATCGCAACAGGCCAGTAATCCGTGATTACCAAATGCCTGCTTAACAGTAAGGACAGTAATACAGAGTAAAGGGGCTGATAGAAGCCAAACAGTAAATAAAAGATGTCCAATGAGCTGTGACAATCTGAATACGAAAAGACTTTATGCACGAGCCACATTGATAAACAAAACATATATATACATACGTCATACATACACCTGACATCCAGGTGAGGGACCAAATCCCTCCAACATAACTGTACAGTCAAGTCTTAAACATTTATTACAGATCAGAAACAAAAGGGTGAAATTGAGACACCCCAAAATAGCCTTAGCTTGAACGAACTAGGAGCCTCGAGGTGAGACACGGTGGTTGGCTTGACAAAACAAGAGCTTAACTTGACGCTCCTAGCATCGGTCCGGTGCCTGGACACCTACATATAAATATAAACAGTGAGCTAAAGCCCAGTGAATAACATATGCGTAAAGGGGTTAAGAATGAATGCCCTTTCAGTAATTAAAAATAGTCAATTGTATCAGTAAATCAGTTATTCAATCAGTGGCTCATATTTCATGCCATAACAGTCATTTAGAGAACATAACAGTCATATGTGGTACATCCAATAGCAAAGCAGTACAGTAGGTCTTAACAGACCGAACAGTCAGTTGATGGGCCATCATAACAGTAAACAGTAGTAGTTCCAAACATGGGAACTGACAGAGATCTCTGTGACAGTAGTAGTAACAGTACAGTAACAGTAAATTGCTATGGATGCCATGAATACAGTTCACAAATAGGAAAAACATTCATTCAGTAAATAATGTCATTTCAGAAAGCGGTATCATCAGTCGTTCAGAAATAGTTGTAATTGAACATATCTTTACAACATTGTTACTCACAGAGTACTGGGCTACAGACAGGCTAATGAGCGTCCTCGAATGCCAACCCTACAGTTGCAGAACGAACACACACTCGGGATTAATAACTTAGCCCCTTAACTTGACTTGGTGTGGTTCTATAACATTATCCTCATTAAGAAGCCTTAAACATGGCCTAGGAATGCCTAGGATGGAATGAGGATGCAAAAATGTACTTCAAAACACTTTTCAAATTTTTGCTAAAATAGGGGTCTCGCTCGAGCGTGGCTTTCTACGCTTGAGCGAGCTTTCCAAAACAGAGGGGTCGCTCGAGCGTGGACTTCCTCGCTCGAGCGGTCTGTAAAAATGCAAAAAGTGCTGGATGTTGAAAATCCTTGCTCGATACTCGCTCGAGCGTGAGACACAGCTCTTCGCTCGAGCGTGGGTCTCGTCGCTCGAGCGTGCGTCTACGTGCACCAAAAATCTGAGAGCTTGTAATCTACGCTTGAGCCAGCATTCCTTCGCTCGAGCAGAGCTCTGAACAAAAGATGGTCGCTCGAGCGTGGAAGCCAAAATCTGGAATTTCCAGATTTGCCTCCCAAGCTCAAACCAAGCATTCAACACATCAAAACTCAACCTTTTGGGTCCATTTTCTGGAAAACACTTGAAAACTCATACTACAACATATTTTGAAGATCAATTTGTAAAATCAAGCCCAAAGGTAATCCAATTGAACACCAATTTCAAAGAAACTTGAAGAATAATGCAAAAACATCACATGCATGAGTTTCTACGAACTCTAATGCTCCAAAACAAGATCAAATGCAAGATTAAGCTCAAAACCAAAGTGAATTCATGGGCTACAACCAAAATGTGAACTTGCATGTAAGAATTTTCATGAAAACAACCTCAAAATGCAAGAACATGTACATGTATGCATGAATTAGCTCACAATTCAACTCCTCAATTTAATTCTTGACTTTAAACTCCAAATTTCCATGAACTAAGCATGAAACAACTTAAATTCACAAGTAAGAAGATGAATTCTCTACCTTATGTCTTGAATTCCAAGTATGGAGGCTCAAATTTGCAAATCTCCTTCAAATTCTCCTAAGTTCAAGCAAGAATTCTAGATGAACTCAATTTTTCTCCCAATTCACTCTCTCTCACATTGGTCTTGGAAGATGGACAAAATGATGCATCAAATATGTATGAGGTGTAATAAGAGTTAGTCAAAGAGTCACGCCACTCAATGGCAAAAAGGTAATTACCAAGGTTCAATTAATCTAGCATTATTTGATCTAATTAAATCATTCCAAATCAAATTTTAATTAAATCTACCATAAAATCACATAAATTCTAATTAGCATATAACACTAATCAATTTCTGATTCGGTCGCCAATAAGGCTTCAATTCGCAATTCGAAATTAAAAACATGAACAGATCGTCTAATGACAAACAGATAGAAATGCAATTAATGCAATATACTCATACAACCAATTCAGGATTTCATTCTAATCAGTTACTTAGCATGCTCAATCATAGTTTAACACTAATCAGAGGTGAGGGTTGTCACAAGTAATCAATGGCGACCATAGTGTACTTGGTTTGGTCCTACCGGTGGGCAATGGACCAACTAAGTCAATGTCCTACTTGGCGAATGAGTAAGGACTCCTGAGTGTAATCAGTTCTGTCGGCGGAGCATGGGGGATGTTGGCAAAGCCCTGACATTTATCGCACTTAAGCACGAACTCAGTGGCATCTTGGTTGAGAGTAGGCCAGAAGTAGCCGGTGCGGAGTATTTTTTGGGCCAGCGACCTAGCACCCGAGTGATTACCACATGCACCCTCGTGGATTTCCTTCATCACATAGGTCGCTTGGGAAGGACTGAGGCACCTGAGGTATGGGCGTGAAAACCCGCGGTTGTACAGGAGGCCGCTGATGAGGATGTAATTGGACGACCGGGCTCTGACTTTGGCGGCCTGCTGTGTGTCATCTAGTAACTCCTCACTTGTCAAGAATAGAAGGATGTCTGCCGCCCATGGGATAGGTTCATTTTGGAGGAAGTGGACCTCCAGCGGAATTGGTGACGTGGCCGAGTGGGCTAGGTATTCAAGACGAACTCCATGGCTGAGGTCCGATTGGTCAACTGAGGCTAATTGGGCCATTTCATCTGCCTTGGAGTTTTCCGACCGAGGAATGTGTTTGATATGGAAAGTGTTGAAGAGGCGAATAAGGGGAAGTGCAATATCCCTATAGGCTCGCATTGTGTCGTCCTTGGCGTCGAATTCCCCCGTGATTTGTCCGACGATCAATTGGGAATCACTGAATACTCGGATGTGGCTCACACCAATGTCTCTGGCTAGGCGAAGGCCTACTATCAGGGCCTCATACTCGGCCTCATTGTTGCTTGCGTCAAACAGAAAGTGGAGAGCACACTTGAAATAACCACCATCGGGGGCGGTGAAGATGAGACCAGCTCCACTTCTTTCTTTGCGGGATGATCCGTCGACATTAAGGATCCAAGAGTGGGGATCTTCTACCTCAATGTGGGATTGCTTGGGCGGGGGGGCCGTGGTTGGAGTGGGGTTAGTGAACTCCAGGATAAAATCGGCGACGGCCTGTCATTTGATCGCTGTTCGAGGTCGGTAGGAGATTTCAAATTGGCTGAGCTCGACTGACCATTGCATAAGTCTGCTAGAAAACTTTGGTTGTTACATTATCTTCTTCAAAGGCTGGTCAGTGAGGACCACTATGGAGTGAGCTTGGAAGTAAGGTCAGAGTCGTCTTGAGGCTATGACCAAGGCCAAGGCTATTTTTTCCAGTAATGGGTAGTTCTGTTCCGCTCCCCTGAGAGCCCGACTAATGTAATAAACCGGACGTTGTGCTGGGCCATCCTTCCTAACGAGGGCCGCACTGACTGCGGTGCTTGACACGGCTAAGTAGAGAAAAAGGGGCTCGCAGGTGAGCGCTTGAGAGAGTAAGGGTGGGTTGGCCATGCACTGCTTCAATTGTTGGAAAGCTTCTTCGGATTCGATCGTCCACTCAAAAGCCTGCTGAAAGACTTTGAAAAAGGGGAGGCACTTGTCCGTTGCATGGGAAATGAAGCGGTTGAGGGCGGCGACTCTGCCGGTAAGCCTTTGAACCTCCTTAACCATTCTGGGTGACTGCATTTCTATCAGGGCCTTAATCTTTTCGAGGTTGGCCTCGATACCCCGCTGATTGACCATGAAACCCAAAAACTTCTCAGATCCTACGCCGAAGGCGTATTTCTCCGGATTGAGCTTCATTTGATACTTACATAGGGTGCCGAAGGTCTCCCGCAGATCCGCCAGATGATCGGAGGAGAGTTTGCTCTTGACTAGCATGTTATCGACGTACACTTCCATGTTCCGACCTATCTGGTGATGAAAAACGGCATTGACTAACCGTTGGTACGTTGCGCTGGCATGTTTTAACCCAAACGGCATGACACGATAGTGGTAGGTTCCTCGGTCAGTGATGAAGGAGGTATGTTCCTGGTCAGATGGGTGCATTAGAATTTGATTGTACCCAGAGAAGGCATCCATGAAATTGAGCATTTGGTGTCTGGCGGCGTTGACAAACAGATCTATGCGAGGAAGAGGATAACTATCTTTGGGGTACGCTCGATTGAGATCGGAGTAGTCGATTGTTCTTATGGACCAAGACCACATTTGACAGCCATCTGGGGTAGTCCACGTTCTTGACAAACTGTGCCTCTAGTAGCTTACTTACCTCAGAAGCAATAAGAGCGTTGCGCTTCGAGTGAAAGACGTGTTGCTTCTAACGGAATGGCCAAAAATGGGGCTCGATGCTCAGACGATGAGTGATGATGGAGGGCTCAATACCCGACATGTCGGAATAGGTCCAGGCAAACACATCATTGTGCTCGGTCAGAAGGGTGGTAAAATCGGCCTTGACTTAGGGGGATAGTTGGCTGCCGATCTTGGCTATTTTTGTTGGGTTGGTGGGGTCGATGGGGATTTCAACAAGTTCTTCCACTGGTTCACCTCTGACTAACTCATCTTCGTCTCTGACGTCAAATCCTTCGATGATCATAGTCTCTTTCAGCTTGACCTCTTTGAGTGAAGTGACGTAGCATTCTCTAGCCACAGTCTGCTCCCCCCTCACGGTGCCGACTCCAAGGTCGGTAGGGAATTTCATGGCCAGAAGGTACGTGGAAGTGACAGCTTGAAAAGTGTTGAGGGCGGTACAGCCGAGGATGATGTTATAAGCAGAGGGGCAGTCGACGACAAGAAAAGTGAGCAACTTAGTGGTCTGCCGTGGGTATTCTCCAATGGTGATGGGAAGGTCGATGGAGCCTATGGAGGTCACCTAATCTCCAGTGAAGCCGACTAGTGGGGTTTGGAGAGGGGACAAACTTTCTTCCCCGACCTTGAGCTGGCGATAGGCGTTTAGGAAGATGATGTCCGAAGCGCTACCGTTGTCGACAAGTACCCGTCTGACTTTGTAATTGGACAAGAGGGCAGAGATGACGAGGGGGTCGTCATGGGGATAACGGATGCCTGTACAATCGGCCTCCGTAAAAGTGATGGGCTCCATCTACTACTTGGGGTGTTTGAGGGGGCGGTCCAATGTTGCGACTTCTTTATCTGAGCCTTGCTTGATTTTTCTGAGTTCTGCTCGTTGGGTTGAACGGGATGGTCCTCCACATGTAAGTCCGCCGGCAATAACTCTGATTTCTCCAACTGGGGGGGCAGGGTTGCCTTGTGCCCGAGGTTGTTGTGAGGGTCGATCATGGCCTTGGTTGGGTTGTGCGAGTTGTCGAGGAGGGGTGCGCCGGTGGTTATTTCTGGTAGGTTCGGTCATTGGCCGTTGCTGAGGGCAAGCTGCCGTGAACCGACTGAGACGTCCTTGGCGTATCAAACCCTCGACTTGGTCTTTGAGGTTAACACACTCCTCAGTATTATGGCCGTGGTCCTGATCGAAGCGGTAGTATTTGGACTGGTCTCACCGGTTGGAAGGAGACCGCGACAATTGGGGCCATTTCAATGGATAATCTCGTTGGATCTGGTTCAAGACTTGTTCCATAGGGGAATTGAGGGGTGTGTATCGTTCGAAACAGCCGGGCGGTCGGGTAGGGGTCGACCAGTCAGCTCAAGCAGGTCGGTCGGTATATTGAGGCGTCTGGTGTGTGTACTGGGTGCTTCTGGTTTCAAAGTCCTTTCTTTTCTCTCTAGGGGTCGGGTTTTTAGTTGTGGAGTCCTGTCGGGCGGCTAGAGAATCTTCAGCGTTCATATATTTTTGGGCTTTGGAGAGGAGGGTTGCTATGGAGGTTGGAGGGTTTTTGGAGAGGGAGAAAAGGAAGTCAAATGACCGTAGACCGGCCATGAAAGCCGTGAGAATGACCTTGTCATCATTTTCTGCCACCTGCAAGGCCTCGGTGTTGAAGCGGGTGACAAAGTTACGCAGCGACTCTCCCTCCGTCTGACGGATTTTGAGGAGTTGAGTTGCCGGACGCCGTTGGCACTGGGCACCAATGAAGTGGCTGAGAAAGGAGTCACTCAGGTGCTGAAAGGTAAAGACAGAGTCCGTCGGTAGCTGACTAAACCACAGTCGGGCCGACCTCTTAAGTGTTACGGGAAAGGCTCGACACATCATTTCATCAGGGAATGCATGGAGGATCATGAGGGTCCTGTAGGTCTCCAAGTGATCGATTGGGTCCGTTGTACCGTTGAAAGAGTCGATCGAGGGCATTTTGAACTTAGGAGGTAGAGGTTTGTCCCTGATGGAGGCAACGTATGGTGAGTTGGCTGTGGTAGATGATTTATTTTGTATGTTCTGCATGACTCCTTGGAGTTGGAGTTTGTAGACACCCATTTTTTACCGCCCTTAAGACTTGGGCACTATTGATGGTTTACTTGGTGGAGAAAGGTGTGCAGGGCAAAAGTTCAGTTTCTTCGGCAATGAGAGAGTCAAATCTCAACTTCATACCCCTTTTGGACCAAAACAATCTTAATCAAAAGATTTTAAACCTTGAAACCCTCTCTTTCAAAATGTTTCGAAAATAAAGTTCCTACGATGTTCCGACGCTCGCATTTCGTTAAATGTTGCGCTTTTCGATAAACCGAGCAAGGATGAAGTGAAAATGAATAAAAGAGAGTTGAAATCTTTAAAAAAATCTTTCAAAACACCTTGTTTAGGGGTTTGGAGTTGAGGAAAATTGGAGAAGAGGGAAGAAACCAAGTTGAAGAAGAAGGTGGGTATGAATCGCTAAGAGAGAGAGCCGAGTGGTCCTCGCTAAATCACGCCTATCTGTCTATACACTTGGATTTTAGTTATGAAGCCACCACTGTTGGAAAGCTTACTTCCGGGGCTTCATTTTGGACACTTGGCAGCCACTTTTTAGCCTTGGTAGCCACCTGCCGACCACGTTTCATTCCGGGAGACCACTTTTTATCCTGAAAAACCAGAAAAAGTGGTCGGCCGACCAGAAAAAGTAGCAGGCCGACTACCTTTTCTGGTCGGCGGCCTTCCTGCAGATTTTGCAAAGTCTGTAGATGCCAGCTGTGCCAGCTGGAGGGCATAGACTGTATCCTCCATACATATGGAGGGATTTAAACAAGCTCTTAGCTTGTCCAAGAAGCTTGAGAGTTGTTTCTCTATAAGAGGGGAGGCCTCTCTCCCTTCTTGAGGTTCAGATTTTTGGGCTTGAGCCATACATATCATCTATATCTATAATCCTCCATTTCCCTCTTGTTTTGTGCCTTAAAGTGACCCTTCTTCACACTTTTGTGCACACAACCTCCTAGCCAAACACTCTTACCTTGTTGCTGAGTTGTTGGAGGGTTTTGTGGGAGTTCAAAAGTTGGTTTTGGCTCAGGAAATCTGCTGGTTTTGTAGTGCTTCAAGGGTAACCCTCTTTTCCTCCTTATAAGCTCTATTTTGATCACTCTCTTAGCCATATTTGCATGCTTCTATTGGCTTAACATTAAACTACAAAAGGCTTTGTTTTTCAGTCCTTGGCATGTTTGTTTGAGGCCTTGTTGGCATTGGGGGTAGTCTACCCCTCTTGTGCCTTGTTTGGCCTTGTTTTGTGCCATGCCTTGAGGCCTTTGAATTAGTCTTTACTTGGCCTTTTAGCCACTGAAATCCAGTGGATTTTCAGTGGTTGGCATGTGGTTTTGAGGCCCTAAATCAGAGAGGGGTGACCCTCTCTCTTTTGGTCTTGTTTGCTTGTATTTTTGGCCTATCAAAGGAGCATATGCTTTCATACTTTCAAGGCTCGGTTCAGACACTTTTTGGTGACTTTTAGGGCCTGCCTAGACTCTGTCTATGGCTGGTTTGGTCACCTTGGGTTTGCCTCTTGCATGTGTAGAGTAATCCCTTTTGTGGCTTATTAAAGTAGCATGTCATTCTTGCATGTATTGGTCATATTTTAGTGGGTTTTTGGTCATCATTTGGCATGCCATGACTTTGTTTTGGTTTGGTTTGGTTGGCCTTTGCACGCCTCATGCACTTGTAGTGCAATTCCATGAAATTGCCTTAACATGCTTTGTGCTTTAAGCCATGTTTTTAGCATGATTTTGGCTCGACCCAAAGAAGCTTTTAGCCTTGTTTTACCATGCTTAAGGTCTTTTTGGTGTTATTTTGGTCATGCATGTTTGGTTTTGTATAGCTATGGTGTATTTGGCTTTGCTAGCCTTGCACTTTGGGGCCCCTAGCATGTCATATTTGAGCTATTTGCATGATATGGAATCAGTTGGTAGGTAATTTCAGACCATAAAATTTTGACATGCTCTCATGATTATCACTCTTTCATTATGTTTAAGAGTTGTGCCCTTTTGCCTTGTTTGCGAGCTAATTCGGGAGCCTATCTTTCTTGCCATCTTTGTTGGAAGTTTAGCTTGTTTTTGCTACCATTTTGACCTGCCTTAGGTCTGTTTTGAGTGCTTTAGGTCATTTGAGCATTGCTTGGTATGGTTGTAGTGTAAAGTCCTTGACTAGCTTTGTATTTCGGGTCTCTTGGCATGCTTTATTTGAGCTATTTGCATGATATGACATCACTTGACAGATGATTTCAGTGCTTGTACCTAAGCCATACTCTTATATTCGTCACTTCTTTATTGTGTTTGAGAGTTGACCTTTATGCCTTGTTGATGAGCCATTGCATGAGCACAAGTTCTTTGCCTTTTTGTGCCTAAGTTTTGGTGTGAAATGGCCTCTATTTGGGCATGGCCGAGGTCTGTCCATTTTAGTTTAAGTCCATTGAGCATGATTGATTGCATGTTGTGCATGCTATGTTGTCCATTGCATTGTGTATGCCTTGTCCTTTGCATTGTGTATGCTTAGGTCACATTGCATTGAGTATACCATCATTGCATTGAGTATACTAGTTGCCATTTGCATCAAGTATGCCATATCGATCATTGCATTGTGTATGCCATGTAGCTCATTCGCATTGAGTATGCTAGTTGACATTCACATTGTGTATGCTAGTTGTATTGTATCATATTGTTGCATACTTATGTTGTCTTGCATTGAGTATGCATGCATTGCATTAGCATTGTGCATTGTGCATGCCATTAGCCTTGTTAGGTTGTTCATGTTGCATTACATGTTGTTGTATGTTTGTCCCTTGCATGTTTGCATGCTTAAGTCATATCGCATATTCCATGTTTCATAGCATTGTGCATGCCATTTATTTGTTGCATTGTGTTTGGAATAGGAGTTAGTCCAAGCACGGGAAACGAGGGACGTTTCATACTCGAAGTGATGAAACGTGCCTCAATTCTCGGTCGCCGACACTCTTGACTATACATGATAGAGTTTTAGGCTTTATGTGTTCTTGTGTGCATTCATTTCATATTGAGTTGTGCAATTTGGCTCCTCGGCCACCATGTATCGAGATGCGTGATTGGTGGCCCGAGGGTCGAGAACCACACTCCCTTGAGCTTATGTAATGATAGGGAGGGTGGTCGCGCATACACGTGTTGCAAATACTTTGCCATGCCCCTTTCTTGCCCTCTGTTACAGAAAACCAGAAACCAGCAGCAAAAACTGGTCGGCCGACCAGATAAAGTGGCTAGCCGACCACTTTTTCTGGTTTTCACCACAAAAAGTGGTCGGCAGGTGGTCTCCAAAGCCAATATCTGGTCGGCAGCATCCCTACAGATTCCCAAGGTGAAGTTTCATCTCTCTGGAGCTTAGTGCAAGTTTCTTAGATCAATTGCAAACAGAGGCAAATCGAGGCGTCGCGAGGGATTTCCGAACAAGGCGACTCGAGCATGCATGCATCCTTTGTCATCCAAAGCAGAGCTGAGGCAGCCTACATCATTTAGTTTACATGCTTATTTAAATTGCTTACTTAGTTAATTTGTTGATTAATTAGTGTTGTGTAATAATTAGTTGTAGCTTATTATTCATTTTGTTGTGTAAATAACTAGTTTAATTAGATTAGCTTAGATCAGCTAGTTGGTTTTGTATTATTCATTCGGACCCTCCGTCGAGAGGGCACAACTGTTGTAAATAAGTGTGCGTGTGTGTGATGCATGTCTTCCAACCCCCATTTCTTTCTCCCTTTTATTTACCCGCTTACGATGGTTAGTTTTAGGGCATGTTTCGATTAGCATCCTTATGTTCGTATGTTTACATCCATTCATCTGTCTTGCATGCACCGGGCTCGGCGCGTTATACTAACTGCATTGTACTTCAATTCCAAGTTGAATACATGTATCAAGTTGTATCTCACATGATGTAGACACCCCATTTTTGACCGTCCTCAAGACTTGGACGTCACCGCTTGGACACCCGGTGATTATCCATGTTTGTGTTTGTTTTGAGTTCCCGGAGGCCCCGGCTGCGCGCCGCGCCTCAGGATCTCTCAACCGGCTTGTTTTGTGCTTGGTTGTGCACCAAGTACTTGTGTGTTTTTGTATTTGAGGGTAGGGGAAGGCTTGTTAACCATCCCTAAAGCCCACCGGCCTCCCCACACCTTCACCGGCACTCCCTAGTGGCCATCGGCACTCTTTTATCCAAATCCTTGGCCGGTCGGCACTATATGTTGCCGACCGGCAGTGTTTTGTGCCGGTGACTGTTTTGGCTGGTCGGTGTGACCCCTTTGCACCCCAGGGATGGTGCATGCCAGCTGTGACAGCTGGATGCACCATCACCACTCCCCATGCCCGGGTTTGCACCCTTGAACCCCATAAACCTTCTAGAAGCTTGAACCCTTGGCCAAGCTTCTTGGAGAAGCTTGGCCAGCTGTCTTAGCTTCCGGAAGCCAAGACCCTCTTGCACCCTTGAACCCCCCTCTCTTTGCTTAGCCATTAAGTTAAGAGCTTTATTTTGCCTATATAAGCTCATCTCTCCCTTGATTGGGGTTAGCCATTTTAGACCTAAAAAACCAGAGCTTATACATATATCTCTGATATCATCCATATATCTATATCTCCCTCTCTCTCCTTGTGTGTGTGTTTTGGACCAAAAAGTGTGATTTCACCTCACTTTTGCACCATTACACACACTACTACACCTTAATCCGAGATTGGGAGGCTTGGAGGTTTGTTTTGAGTGATCTTGGACTGGTTTTGATCACTAGAGGAGGGCTGCTCCACCTGTTCTTCATTGGATCTTCAAGGGTAAACTTTTTGCTTTAGTTTCCCCATTCTTGCAACTACTTTCTACCCCTTTTGCTTTGTGATTTTGGATTTGTGTTTAACATAAAAAAACCTTGTTTTTACTTGCTCAAGAACTTTCATTAAGGTCACTTTTGTATTTGAGTGAAGCCTCACTCTTTTAGGCCTTGTTTTGGCCCTTTTGTGCCTTTTTTTGGAGCATTGTCTAACTTCATTGTTTTTGGTCTTCTCACCACTGAAAACCAGTGGGTTTTCAGTGGTGAGGGAGGTGTTTTGAAGTCTCATATAGGGGAGGGATACCCCTCTCCCCTTTGTCCCTCTTTGGCCTCCATTTTTGGCTCATGAGGTAGCATGTGTGCTTGCTTGCATTTGGCTTCATTTCAGAATTTTTTTGAGTGTTTTAGGTCATGTTTGATCTCTATCTAAGGTCGGTTTCGTGGCCCTTAACATGCTTCCCATATTTGCTTTGTAATGTCCCATTTTGCTTAAAGACATGCCATGTGTTTAGCCTCATGTATCTCCATGTTTTTAGCTTAGCATCTTTTTCTTGATTTGCCATGTTTTAGGGCTGTGAGCCACTGATTTTGCCGTGTTTGATGTGCTTGACATGGCTACTTTGCATTATGGCTTGTTAGCCTTGAGTGTGTGATCCATGGACATGCCTTGGTTATGTTATTTAAGTGATTTGGAGTCATTTAACATGCATATTTCAGCTCTTATATCATGCTCATGTGCCTCCGTTTACCATCTTATTCATGCTTTGAATTGTTGGCCGCTTATGCTCTAAAGAGGGTCTTATGCATGCTTGTGTGTTTAGAGTTTTTGGGATGCCATGTGTGTGAGTTTTGGGTGTGTTCTTGCATAGCAAAAATCTGTTTTTGCTTGTCCAATATAGGCCATGAGTGGTCATGTTTGTAGGCAATGGAATGCTCCACTTTGTGCCTTAGCCTTAGGCCTTTTGGTTTGCATGTTCGCATGAATATTTGTCCACCTTTTCAGCCCATTTTCGCCACTGTTTTGGGGAGATTTGAGGTCTCCCCCATTATGGTCTAGTCCACCATTGCATGCTTGCCTTATGCTTGTTACATGTTTGGTTCATTAAGTGTTGTAGCATGATTACCCTGTGCTTGATTTACCCTTGTTTGCATTGCATTTGCACTTTGCATGTTGCATTACATTTGGCATGTTTGCATCTTAGTATTAGGTTGTATTGTGGAGCCATGTTTGCATAACATGCATTGCATTACTTGGTTTGGGGTGTCAAGCCAAGTTGAGGGTTAGGATGAGTTCATACCATAAGTGATGCAACTTGTCCTACCTCTTGGTCACCAAGGCCCTTGACCAACACATGATAAGGCCTTGGATTTCATTTGTATGTTGCATGCATAATACCATTGAAATGCAACCTTGGTATCTTAGGCTATTATGCACCAAGGTGCACAATTGATAGCCCTAGAACCAAGAGCCATGTTTCCTTGAGTCCCATTCATGATAGGAAGCATTGGCCATGCATAAATATGCTCAAAAATCCAATACCATGCACTGCTGCCTGCTGTTGCTGTCAAACTGTCTTCTGCAGGAATTTTGTGCCGACCGGCAGGAAAGAGTGCCGACCGGCACTGTATTTCTGGCCGATAGACTATTTTGCAGCCGGTGGCCACCACAAGCAGCCGGTGGTAGTTTCCTCCAGCCGGTGGCACTCAGCAGAACACAAGGAAGGTTTCCTGGGACTTTGGTATTTTTTGGAGAGATGGGGCAGTAAAAACAGAGGTGGCAGTGGCACGGTGTAGGCTTTTCCGGGCAAGTCGCAACGAGCATGCATCATTCGCGCATCCCGAGGCAGGGCTGAGGCCCCCTTTCTTTTATTTACTTGATTTAATTTTAGTAATTAGAATTTTGTAATAATTTATTCATTTATTCTTTGGACTGTATTATTCTTTCGGTCCCTCGTGTGAGGGCAAATTGTAATAAGTGTGGTGAGTGTGTGTATGTCTTCCAATCCCCATTTCTTTCTTCCCTTTTATTTACCGCTTATGTTGGTAGATTAGGGCACATCTAAATTAGCATACCTTATGCAATGCATGCGTGCATCCATGCATTTGTTTACATGCACCGGGCTCGGTACATCATACAAACTGCATCGTATTTTCAATTCCAATTTGAATACGTGATAGTTGTAACATTTCACATGCCATGCTTAGGGTTAGCCGAGCCTACTCTAGAATGCATTTATGCCTGTGTTGCATTAGTCACTTAACATGAACTAGGTCATGCATGTTTGCTAACCGGGTTATTGTTTTTGGCACGGAGTACGATGTAAGTTTTTATGCTTTAGCACTTCGCATGCGTGTGAATGTTGCCATGACAGTATGCTTACCATGCGGCTAAGTGCTTATGTGAGATAAACTGTTTGAATGCCTGTGGGTGGAGGTTGGTTGCTTGAGTTGGAGTAACTCATTGAAATCCGTATTTTAGCCTACTTGCGAGTAGCAAAACCGCACGTTTTTCGAGACAAAACGGATATGCAATGATTATTTCCGAATTAGGCAACCTAGTCTATACTTGTTTGCTGTGCGCATAACATAGTAATTCTAGGCTAATAATTGGAATAAGAGCATGTAATGTTTTCAAAATCGGATATCACGGTTAGTAGAGGCCGGTCTTCGGACCGGGCGAAAGGGGGTGCTCATAGCTGACCTTCCCCGATCGTACCCAAGCTCCCGAGCCAAGTCACTTTGGTGATGACGGACACGTGGCCTTCGGCACCGAGTCAGGGTTTCCTAAATTCCCCCATTAAAAAATATTTAGGTGGCGACTCTGTAATCTGGCAAAGCAGTCCATGTTTGGCACTACTTTTCAAAAAATCTGTTTTTCTTCAAAACGATTTGCCAGAGTTGGACTCTTTGGTTCAGATTTAGAACCGCAACACAAAAGGAGAGTCCGAGCTGTAGCCGAGGTCCCCCGCGGGCGTTGTTACAGTTTCTGGCGACTCTGCTGGGGATTAGAGAGAGCTTAACTCGAACTCGTGATATCCTGTTTTGATTTCGTTTATGTGTCTCTTTGCATTGCATTTGCATTGGTGCGCCTAGGACACCGTGTTTGCCATCTGCCATTCCTGAACGGTTTGCCGGAGGCTTGTCTTGTCAAGGCATGACCGTAAGGCTGACCGGTTATGGGCTCTGACAGCATGGGAACACAAACCCCGGTTTTACCGGGGCACCCTTTTTGACCATTCGACCTAGTGCATATTCGGAATCCATAGTGACCATTCCAAACTAGGACAGGTTGCTTACCCGATATAGGTTGTTTGAAACCGTTGTGTGCGTAGTGAAACCCTAGCTCCTGACAAAATAGGACAGGGAAACCCTACCCCAACATAGGGGTGTATTGGCTCTCATTTACTTGCTATGTGCTTTTAGAGTGTATCTCTACAGGGAATGCGCATGTCAGTTTGCAAGTTTTACCCGGCCTGAGGGCACCAGTAACAGTATTTGGGGGAATCAGGTTATCTGTGGGTACAGGATTCAGACTTGGGGGCAATGATTCAGAAATAGTGATCAGTATTGGAGGGACAGTGAATCGAGTTCAGCGTGTTATCCAACCGTGTGTTGTTTATTTTATGCTGTTATGCTGTCCGATTTTCTGTTATTTATACGCTTTATTTATCTTTTTTTTTACTAGGTAGTTGAGCACGATTGCTTCTGACCCAGTAGATACTCCCCGAGCACTCTGGACTAGAGGTCGTCGACTCCATCGATCTGAGGATCTGGTAGACGGACAACCAGTGTACTGTTCACTACCCCCGGTTACTAAGCGGAGGTCAGTCAGACAGAGGACATTAGCACAGCAGTCAGTTCAGAGGGCCTTATCTACCCCACCTGTGTTCAGTAGGGATCAGGGTTCCGTGTCACCAACAGAGAGAGAATATATACCGGTATTTCAACCAG
>JAPPVO010003590.1:0-34328 GCA_030407325.1 Camellia japonica | reverse complement strand
AAAGAATTGAGGTGTGCACATAAATTTGTCTAATAGAAAAAGTGTAATCATATTCACATTTCAATAAGTTTCTCATTTTGTTTGGTTTTAAGTTTTTTAAAACAATTTTTGAGTTTTTATATTTTGTGTATTTTTTTTAGTTATATCTAGCAAAACATGAGCAATTTGGACAGTTTAATCACCTTTTGTTAGTGGCGTTGGACAACGATAGTAGCTATGGATTAGTAAAGAAATGAGAGGGGTGACAGTGACTTAGGAAAAGAGACTAGCGTTGAATGGAGAAAATGAAAGAAGCAGTGGTAGTGGGTTGGGAAAAGGAAGGGTGGTGATGAACAAAAATAAGGATGGGAAGTAGTTGTCAATTGTAATAAAGGAAAAACAAATAATTAGCTCGATTAGGATTGGGATTGTCGAATTGTATGCGTCTTGTGGGACGATGGAGGATGCGATGAAGATGTTTGATGAAATGCCTCATACGGATGTGATTGTTTGGAACTTGATGATTCGTGGGTTTTGTGAAATTGGTGATTTTGAAATGGGGTTTCGACTATTTAGGCAGATGAGCGAGTGGAGTGTTGTGTCTTGGAATGTTATGATCTCAAGTTTAGCTCGAAGTGGTTGGGAAAATGAAGCTATGGAGATTTTTTGCCAAATACGAGACAATGGTTTTAAACCGGGTGAAGCAACTGTGGTCTCTGTGCTGCCAATTTGTGCTCATGTGGAGGTAGTTGATATTGGATAGTGGATCCACTTTTATGCCATGTCTAGTGGACTATATCAAGATTTCATCTCTATAAGGAATTCACTAGTTGACTTCTATTGCAAATGCGGATTTAGAAACAGCTTTCACTGTTTTCAAGGACATGCCCCAAAAAAATGTGGTTTCTTGGAATGCCATGATCTCCGGTTTGGCTTTCAACGGAAAGGGTGAGCTTGGAGTTGATTTATTTGAGGAGATGTTGTTGAAAGATGTGAAACCGAATGATGCCACTTTTGTGGGAGTTTTAGCATGTTGTGCACATGCAAGGTTGGTGCAACAAGGTTTGGATTTGTTTGCTTCGATGACTACAAAGCATCAAATTGAACCAAAACTTGAACATTATGGATCGATGGTTGATCTTCTTGAGCGTAGTGGATGTGTGAAGGGGGCTCATGATTTAATTTGCACCATGCCTATGAACCCTAATGCTACTATTTGGGGTGCATTGCTAAGTGCTTGTCATACTCATGATAACATGGAGCTTGTAGAAAGTGCAGTGAAGGAGCATATTGATCTTGAACCTTGGAATTTCAGTAATTATGTGTTGTTGTCAAATGTTTATGCAGAAAGAGGGAAATGGGATGAAGTCGAGAAAGTGAGAGCGTTGATGATGGAAAATAGAATCAACAAAGCACCGGGACAGAGCATGGTCGGATAGTTTTACAATATTGGTTAGTGAATTAAGCAATTCTGCTCAGTGAGTGGTGAATTCAAAATCAAGACCCTTGAGGTGAGATATAAGTTAACACTCTGAGTTTGCAAAATCAAGGGATGAGTTGCAGATTTGCACATGAGATTGATGTCTTGGAGCATCAATGTTGGTCATGACTGTTTAAATCCAGGGGAAAAAATGTGAAGAATGAATGAAACTGGTATACAAAAACAAATTGATTTGCGATTTTCTTGTCAATGAGGGTTATAATTTTGGTGTAATTCAATTTTTGCAGCAAGTTGATAAGGATACGCGAGAGAAAAATGTGAGTTACATGTGAAAAGAAAATTATAACTGCTCTAGCTCATCCAGGAAAAACCTTTTTGTGCTTTAAATATGAATTCCCTTTGATCAAAACAGTAGGGGTAATACAGCTTGCTCTATTAATCACCAGCTATCTACTTATGTCTAGGGTAAATTACACCTTACCCTTGAACTATTATCATCCATAATGATTTTGTCCCCTTAAACTAAAAATTGTTATTTTTTCACATTAAATTATTAATTTGTATCAATGTGAACATTCTATTAATGATCTGTTACATAAACTAGTGAAAATTTAATATGTGTCTCACACATGGCATTTTAAATATTGTGATATGCTTGAAATGACATTATTCTTCTCTTTCCCTTTATTTCTCATTCTTGCTTTCTTTTGCCTACATTATGGCAGTTATGACTATTGTCTTGGGTTGAAAAAAAGGAGGAAAACGTCGATTCGATATTGTGAGTCATTCAATCGGAACACATTTTGTTTGAAAAATAATTAATAGACTACTTTCAAAATTATGCTATATGAGAGGGTAATTTATAAGTAAATTGGGCCAAGCTAAAGGCGTCTTTGGAAAATAGGCCACACGTCAGACAGAGATAAGAGCTACTGTATCTCGGTCTAAAAACTAACAAAGTCAGGCCAGATGAAATTCGGACCAAGCTATGGGCCGGGGTGTTTAGGCTTCGCAAGTTAGACCTCGTCCTTGTTAGCTTGGTTAGAGATTGCAGCAGCTAGCCCGGTTTGAACAGAACTGAGGAACAAGTGAATAAGAGCCGAGCTATATGTGAAGGTACTGGATTAAGTATGACAAAGGGTTAGTGTTAGCTCGGTTGTACTGTCATCTAACCGAGGTAAAACCATCTCACTTGGTTTAAGCAGTGAGGGGGGTGTTGAAGGATAAACATTATCTTTCAGGAGTGTGATTCCTAGGAGGACTCTACATAAAGGAATAAGAGTCCTACTAGGATTGTGTCAGGAAAAAACTATAAAAGCTCACAACATCACCTATGCAGAGGTAACACAACTTTGATTCCCGAATACGTAGAGCTTTTGTCTATTTGTCTATTTAGCTGACTTAGGCATCGGAGAGGTATTCGGCACACACCCGCCGGCTAGCTCACGTTTGTGTTTTCAGGGAGTAAAGCGACGATGTTTGGAGGAGCGCAGACTTGATCAACAGGATTATACGAGAACATTATTTCGTGCTCGTACAATTGGCGCCGTCTGTGGGAATTTTCACAAAGAACAAAACCTCTTGATCAAGCTTTCCTCTCTAGTTGGAAGTAATGGTGCACAATGAAGACAATCAGCCATTGATGGGCAAACCCCGAAGGAGGGTGGGAGGCGTGAAGGTTTGCCTTCTATCCCTCTCATGGCGGATTTAGAACCCCAGCGACAGAACCCCCGGAGGGATGCAAGGGGGAGGCGGGCTAACAGCCCCCGTCGCTCTCAAAGTCCTGAAAGATAAAGGCGGAGGATGGACCCTCAGGTTCTGGAGGATCGCGTGAAGGAGTACGACGAGTTAATAAGGAGGATGGCGGCAGACATGGAGTCAGTGAAGCACCAGATAAAAGGAAAAGGGGCGGCGACAGGAGAGCGGCGAAAAGGCAACACGTCCCCTCGCCACTCGGAGGATCGTGATAGGCGTACCACACCATCGCAAGCAGAAAGTAGGAGCCTTAGAACAGGCGACACTCAATCAAGGACTTTCAGGACTCGTTACTCCAGGTTTGAGAGAACGAGAACTGAGAGGTCATTTATTGAGGGAAGCACCTAGCGGCCCTCGTACACGCACCATACGTCATCTAGGCACACGGAGTTGCCTAGATCATCTGACTTGCGAATTGTGTTTGAAGAAAGGGCACGAGGATACCAGGGCACGCGACCCATGTAGAGTTTTAGCCTTTCAACAGTTGGCCCTTCGGACGCATGGGAGCGTCGAGGTAGGAATGTCAATGCCACGCCTTGCTTATGAACCAACATACAAAGCATTAGCAAGGCTACAGAGCTCGCCGTTCGTTCCGGCAATTGAGAACGTACCACTACCTTCAGGCTTCCACTAGCCCAAATTCACCACTTATGAGGGGAAGACAGACCCCTACATGCACTTAAGCCACTTTCGCCAGGTTATGGCAGTATACCGGCGAAACGAGGCTTTAATGTGCATCCTATTTCCATCCAGCCTTAGCGACCTAGGTTAACCTGGTTCGAAAGGCTAACAGAAGGCAGCATTGCCTCATGGGCGCAGTTGGCAGAAGCGTTCGTGACTAGATTTAGGACGAACACCAAGACACCAGTGGAGATCGACCAATTACTCTCCATTGACATGGGCGAAAAAAAGACGTTGAGGTCCTACAACAGTCGCTATTGGGAAACCTTCAACCAGATTAGGGATTGCCCTACGAACCTCGCCATTGCACAATACAAACGGGGCCTGCCAGTCGGTAACAAATTGAGGGACTCGATTACTATGACGCCCCTCTCACGATGAAGGCCTTAATGGAGAGAGTGCACCAACATATTCGCGTGGAGGAAGATAGCGCCCGTGCTAAGGCAAAATCTGGCACAACAACAATGCCAGATAAAAAGACTATAGCAAAAGTCAACACGGTAGAGCAACTTAACAGGAATGGGCGAGGCAGGCGGGCTAACAGAGAGGACCCAGACAAGAGGAGGTTAAGAGTTCGCACTGCCATTACCACAGTGTTCAAAAAACCAATCTACCGGATTCTCAGTGAGATACGCAATGAACCTTTCAACCGATAGCCAGCTAAGTTGGGAGAAGCACAAAAAGACTATGATGAGAGATCCTGGTGCATCTTCTATGATGAAAAGGGGCACCGCACTGAAAATTGCATGCCATTGAGGCAGCATTTAGAGGAGTTAGTGGCAGCTGGGCACCTGGACCAGTACATAGAAGGAGGGACACAGCTAGCCCCCCAGAACCACAACAACCCAAACAGAATGCTGGTCGACGCCCCACCTCAAGGCATAATTAACGTAATACATGGAGTATTCGACCTGAGCGGGTATGTGAGCTCAGGGGAATGATCAAAAAGGTTGAGCACTTAAGGGAGGTATTAAGTGCACAACCTACCATCAAAAAGGGGAGAACAGAGGCCACAAATGTCATATCTTTTTTAGACAAAGATTTAGCAAGGATATATTGCTCTCACAATGATGCACTGGTTGTCACTCTACGCGTCAAGAATTTTGACGTCAAACGGATTTTGATCGACCAAGGAAGCTCATGTGAGATGATGTATTACGAAACCTTCAAACAACTGAAACTAGAGGATAAAGACTTGGCACCTGCAACATCTCCCCTGATCGGATTCAACTCAATGCCAGAGTGGCCAGTGGGCAAGATAATCCTCCCAGTCAAAGCAGGAACCATGACAAAACAGGTGGAATTCTGGGTATTGAAAGTCCCTTCCACCTACAACATAATCTTGGGAAGGACATGGTTGCACGCCATGCGATCGGTAGCCTCAACCTACCATCAAGTATTGCGGTTCCCTAACGAAGCCGGAGTAATTGAAAAGGTCTTTGGAGACCAAATCATGTCAAAACAGTGCTTCGTCACAGTAAATGGCAGCTGCGCTGCAAAAGGGTATGTACGGATGGTGGAAGAGCCTGAGAGCAATGAACTATTTGCGGATGTTGGCAAGGCAGCTAAACAAAAGGCAGTGGAAGACTTGGTACAGGTAAGGATAGATGAAAAAGACCCAGAAAAGTTCTTTTTGCCCGGCTCGTCTTTGTCCAATACTGAGAGAATAGAGGTCATGGAATTCTTAACCTCTAACATCGAAGTGTTTGCCTAGACACCGTATGACATGCCTGGCATTAACCCAAACTTCATCTGTCACCAACTGAACATCCACCAAACTGCCAGACCAGTTATACAGCGCACTCACAAATCAGCACTCCACCATGCCGAGATAGTGGCGGAAGAGGTGGGAAACTTGCTGAAGGCAGGAGCTGTCAGAGAAGTGCACTACCCCAGGTGGATCTCCAATACCGTAGTAGTGCTAAAGAAGAACGGAAAATGGCGTGTTTGCGTGGACTACGAAACAGTCAACAAGGCATGCCCAAAGGACAGTTTTCCCCTACCACGGATAGACCAACTGGTAGACCTAACGGCAGGACACAATCGACTTAGCTTCTTTGATGCATACAGAGGTTACCATCAGATCGCTATGTATGAACCAGATCAGGAGGTCACATCCTTTACAACGCTTAGAGGATTGTACTGTTACAAGGTCATGCCCTTTGGCCTAAAAAACACAGGGGTAACATTCCAATGGATGGTCACCAAGATGTTTGAACCATTGTTAGGCAAAACAATGGAGGCTTACATAGATGACATGGTGGTCAAAAGCAAGAATGAGAACGACCATCTCAGGGACCTAGGTGAAATGTTCTAGATTCTGAAGAAGAACAAGTTGCGCCTAAATGCATTCAAGTGTGCATTCGGCTTAGGATTAGGCAAATTCCTAGGCTTTCTGGTGACCAACCGAGGTATAGAAGCAGACCCTTCTCAGATCAAAGCAATCCAGGATCTTGAGAGGCTCAACACAGTCAAGGAGGTGCAGTATCTCACTGGCCTAGCAGTCGCGCTCAACCGGTTCATAAGTCGGTCTTCAGACAGATGTCGACCATTCTTCCAAGCATTAAAGGCCAAGTTTGAGTGGGATGAAGAATGCGACCGCGCCCTAGAAAGCCTGAAAGAGTACATGTCTTCTCCACCGTTGCTAGTAACCCCAATACCTGGAGAAGAGCTCTTTTTGTACTTGGCAGTTTCACAGCACGCAGTCAGCGCAGTGTTGGTCAGAGCGGAAGGAATCCAACACCTGCCCATCTTTTATGTTAGCAAGACCTTGCTGGGCGCAGAAACCAGGTACTTACCATTGGAAAAACTGGCCTTAGCCTTGATGATGGCCTCAAGGAAGATATCACATTACTTCCACGACCATACCATAATCATCCTAACAGCTTTTCCATTAAAAGCTTTGTTTGAGAGGGCAAACTTTTCTAGGCGAATCTTGAAGTGGGCGGTGGAATTGGGACAATTTGATATCAAGTTTCAACCCAGAACCACAGTAAAAGCTCAAGCTTTGGCAGACTTTGTGGCAGAATTCACACTAGGAAGTCATCACATCTGCCCAGTTGACTTGACTGGTACAACAGAAAAGGGGATGGAAAGTGCCGCAGGAACTGCGCAACCCCCAAAACAAGATGCCCAGCCACATCCCAAGGCATACCGGATTGCAGAATGGGAGGAAGAGGCAAACCGTGCTTTACCCAGCAAAGACTCATCAACAAGCAAAAACTTGGTACAGTCAGATAGTGAAGAGCAAACCCCAACAGTAGGCGTGGACTTGGAAGAAAACATCAGCAACACTCACGACCCCAAGACATCATCCGACCCCTCCACTTGCTGGAAGCTATTCGTTGGAGAGATGTGGAAGCTCTTCGTGGATGGAGCATCCAATAGGCACGGTGCAGGACTTGGCATAGTCCTCATCTCACCAGATGGCCTAGTAGTGGAACAAGCAGTCAACCTTGGCTTCCCAGCATCAAACAATGAGGCGGAGTATGAAGCACTCTTAGCGGGCCTAAAATCAGCACTCTTCATGCAGGCCACCGAGCTAATGGTTTACAGTGACTCCCAGCTGGTAGTAAACTAGATTTCAGGCGACTACGAGGCGAAAGATGAGAGGATGGCAAAGTATCAAGAGTTAGTCAAAAGGGAAATCATGAAATTTGAAGTAGTGCGGATAGAGCAGATCGGTCGAGAAGAAAACAGTAGAGCAGACGAACTAGTAGGCTTTGCTTCAATGGCTGATACATCCCTCCCACATCCATTACTGATCGACTTCCTACCAAGACCAAGCATTGAAGAACCCAAAGTAGCTAAGGTATGTTGCGCCGAACTAGGCCCTTCATGGATGGATCCCATTATAGTATTTTTAAAAGACGGCGTCTTACCCGAAGAAAAGAAAGAGGCCAACAAAATAAGAGCAAAGTCACAGCGATTTTGGCTCTCCCCATCAATGGCCTTGTACAAAAAATCCTTCACAGGGCCTTACCTGAAATGTGTTCATCCCAGCAAGGTCGAAGCATTCTTGTTCGAGATATACGAAGGCGTATACGGAAGCCACCAATGAGGAAGATCATTGGCCTGCAGAGCAATTTCACAAGGATATTGGTGGCCATACATGCAAGCAGATTCAGAAAAGTATGTCAAGAGGTGCGAAAAATGCCAAAAATTTGCACACCAAATACATCAGTCAGCCAGAGAGCTTCTACCATTAACTAGTCCATGGCCCTTCGCAATGTGGGGCTTGGATATAGTAGGACCACTCCCAACGGCACCTGGCAACAGAAAGTTCTTTCTTGCAGCAACAGACTACTTCACAAAGTGGGTGGAAGCAGAAGCACACGCTTCAATAAAAGAGAAAGATGTGAAGAAGTTCCGCTGGCAAAATATCATCACTCGGTTCGGCTTACCCAAGGCTCTAATATCTGACAACGACACTCAGTTCGATGGCAAAATTTTTAGAGACTTTTGTGAGGAATACAAAATAGAATCCTACAATTCTACACCAGCATACCCCCAAGCAAATGGCCAAGCGGAAGCATCAAACAAAGTCATCTTAGATGGATTGAAGAAAACGCTGGAGAAAGCAAAAGGCAAGTGGGCTGAGGAGCTTCCTCATGTTTTATGGGCTTACCATACCACACCTTGGCGGTCAACTGGAGAAACGCCTTTTTCCTTGGCTTATGGCATGGAGGTAGTAATCCCACTGGAAGTAGGCCTCCCTACTATTAGAAGTGAAAATTTTGACCCAGACTTAAATGGATAAGCCATAGCCTTGGAACTCGACCTTGCAGAAGAGAGAAGAGAAAGAGCACTGGTTCATATTGCCTCATACCAGCAAGAGTTATCCAGAAAATATAACAAAACAGTACATCTGAGGCAATTCAAGATTGGAGATTGGGTGCTGCGCAAAGTAATGGGAAACACTTTGGTACCCGGAGATGGCAAGTTAGGGCCTAATTGGGAAGGACTATACAAAGTGGTTGGCTTAGCAAGAAAAGGGGCATATCACTTGGAAGATGGAGACAGCAAGGCCATTCCCAGGCCATGGAACACTGCCAATCTCAAATTATTTTATTTTTAGCTTTTCATTAAAGTACTTGTAATTTTTTTTTCAATAAAACAAGTAGTTCCCTTTTCAGCATAATTATTTTCCTCTGTAAACAGTTAGTGAGCTAGGAGCAATGAAAGCAGAGTTGGCCGGAATAACCAACACTTCGCTCCAGGTTGGCAGGAATAACCAACTTTGAGCTTTCTTCAGCCGAGATCAGGATCTAGGCTGAAGAAGTTTGGCAGGAATAGGTTGGCAGGAATAACCAACTTTGAGCTCTCTTCAGCTGAGATCAGGATCTAGGCTGAAGAAGTTTGGCAGGAATAACCAAACACTTGGCTCTAGGTTGGCAGGAATAACCAACACTAAGCTCTCTTCAGCCGAGATCAGGATCTAGGCTGAAGAGGTTGGCTGGAAAAACCAACACTTATCTCTCTTTAGCCGAGATCAGGATCTAGGCTGAAGAAGTTTGGCAGGAATAACCAAACACTTGGCTCTAGGTTGGCCGAAATAACCAACACTGAGCTCTCTTCAGCCGAGATCAGGATCTAGGCTGAAGAGGTTGGCTGGAAAAACCAACACTTATTTCTCTTCAGCCAAGATCAAGATCTAGGCTGAAGAGGTTGGCTGGAAAAACCAACACTTTCTTCTCTTCAGCCAGGATCAGGATCCAGGCTAAGAGGTTGGCTGGAAAAACCAACACTTTCTTCTTTTTAGCCGAGATCAGGATCTAGGCTGAAGAGGTTGGCTGGAAAAACCAATACTTTTTTTCATTCCTAAGCCGAGATAAGGATCTAGGCTGCAGGAAGTTGGTAGGTATGACCAATATTTAGCTCTCTTCAGCCGAGATCAGGATCTAGGCTGAAGAGTGGTTGGCTGGAATAACCAACTTTATGTACTCTTCAGTCGAGATAAGGATCTAGGCTGAAGAGTGGTTGGCTGAAATAACCAACTTTAAGTACTCTTCAGCCAAGATAAGGATCTAGGCTGAAGAATGGTTGGCTGGAATAACCAACTTTAAGTATTCTTCAGTCGAGATAAGGATCTAGGCTGAAGAGTGGTTGGCTAGAATAACCAACTTTATGTACTCTTCAGCCGAGATAAAGATCTAGGCTGAAGAATGGTTGGCTGCAATAACCAACTTTGAGTACTCTTCAGCCGAGATAAAGATCTACGCTGAAGAGCGGGTGGCAGGTATGACCAAACAGACTACAAGACAAAGCATAACCGAACGAAAAGATGCAGAAATTAAAGATTTCATTCCAAAGTGCATTACAAAAGGTGGGGCTATGGCCCGGTTACAAACTTTTTTGTTAACAAGAAAAAGAAAAATCAGGAGAAAAGGTCTTCCAAATTGGCGTCCAAATCAACCCGGGCTTCACCCAAAAGTAGCTCGGTTGTGGCAAACACACCTTGGTTGAGCTCGGTCGAAGACACCGCGTTAGTCACAACAGGCGAAGGTGGGATGGAGACCACTGGAGTGGGAGAGGTAGACTGGCGACCGAGCTGGGCATTGTTTTCAGGAGCAGGGTCCTCGTCCTCCTCTCATTCTTGAAGAAATTTTTGTTGAATAACGTTGGCATACTCCACCATGTAGCTTGGAATAAAGTGGGGAAGAGGGCTCTGAAAAACCTCGGTCTCCTAGCCATAACCGAGCTGCGCTACGGCTGCTTTCTACCCGTATTTGAAAAATATATCCTTAGTAGCTTCGCACTGCAGGATATAGGTGGCTTCACCTTCCTTGTAACCCCGGTCTTCAACCTCGTCCGCTTTCTTCTTCAGCTCGGTGATCTCTACATCTTTCTTATTCTCGAGCTTGACTAGCTCGCGCAGGTATTTGTCCTTCCGTTCGGCCAAAGCCTTCTGCTTGTCCACTTCCGTCGAGTTGACCAGCCTGGTAAGACGGTCGATTTCGATCTGAAGCTCGGTGGTCTTTCGTTGGGCCTCTTCTAGTTCGGCCGTCTTAGCATTGGCCTCTGCCACGGCCTACCGTGTTATCTTGCGCAGCTCTAACACGCGCTTGTGAGCAATGTGGTTCTTCTGTATGGCCTGCGAAAGGAGAGATAGCAATTATGAACAAAAATCGAGCAAACAGATGGTATAAAATAAAAGACGATTAGAAGGAGCACTTACCAGCACCATTGACTTCGTCGCCGACTGGATGGCCTTTAGCTCAGTCAAATGGTCATGATGTTCCATATCAGGTGGCAGACACACACTTTTTGCAAGGTTAAAGGCAAGTGAGTGGTCTTTATCTGCCACCACTAAGTTAGTGTTCGCTATGGCTCGGTTCTTGTATGTCAGTTTTGGTGCCCACTCTGAAGAGCTAGTCCGGTCAGATTGTGTGGGCTCTGGGCTTGGCGAAGTGATTTATAGGAGCACGGTTTCATCTTCGTCAACAAGGTGTTGCGGCTCGGTTGTGGAAGTATGAGCGCGCTTGCTTGGCCGGGATGACGAGGCTCGGGCTGTTGGCAGGGCCACCACAGCCTCTTGTGTTTGGCCAACTTGTTGTACCGCGGTTTGGCCCCCAACGGCTGGTGCATTTGTTTCGGTGATAAGTGCTCTGATGACTCTCTTCTTAGCCATTTCTTGCTCTTCTGTTAGTGGGATCAAATTGATTTTAGGGAGTGTTGGATCTGGTTCTGGTGATGGTTCTAGGAGGAAATCTGTCACCCTGGTCTTCCTCTTGCTGCTGTATCTGTATGTCGGTTCAAAATTGAGTAGCTTAGCCCAACCTCGATCGCGGTACCGGAGTGCGGCACGGAGTGTGTCAAGATTGGGGTATTGATACTTCGACTTTAGTTGGTTCAAGTCTGCATAAAATAAAGGAAACGGTTAGCACGGTATGGAAGTTGTAAGCAACAAAAGCAAAAATCAGACAAGTTAAACCGAGGTATTCATACTGGCTACTCCCTTATTCTAATTAATTCGGTCGCCCGGTATCTGGGCTTCCTGGTCTTCGAAGTTGTCCGAGACCCAGAAAAAGTCATCGTCATTTACGTCTTTGTCCGGGATCTTTTTTATTATTTTCTCTCGGCGTCTTCTTATCCTTAAATAGTATACCCAGCCATCTTCATTCTAGCCAAGTGAATATTGATGAAAAAGCTCGGCTAAACTGAGGTTGAGGCCAAGCCGGCGATTTAGCTCGGCGATGTCATTTATTATTCTGTATGAATTGGTGCTCAGTTGGGTTGGGCATATTCTAGTTTGTCTAAGGAATTCACATAACAGTGGTTGAACTGGGAATCGGAGGCCGGCTTCAACAATGGATAGCACGGTAAGTGGAACAAAACCTTGTTTTCCCCAGGGTGTAGTATCTAGTTCGGCTAGAGAAAGATGGACGTCGTCTGGAATTTAGTAATCCTTTCGGAACTCAGCTATGACCTTTGGTGAGTTTACTAAGAATCGATATTTTCCCATGAGGTCTTAAGTTATGTATAAATAAGCTCGGAAAACTAGCTCGGTGTTGAGATGACGTTGTGTATCTCGGTTGAGCGTACAAAGGAGTGCCTGGCCAACCTAGTCAGAGTCTGCAAAGTGGAGATGAAAAGTGTTATGCCCAGACAACTACACCAGCTAAATAAGAAGGATAAGCAAATGATAAAAACTCTAGATCGGCTAAGTAGGTTGCAACCTTTAGCTTGATCATAAAGCGAGTTTTTTAGCCCGGCTAATAAGCATTATGGGCTCTAGCACGGTCAGGACGCAAGTTTTTAGCTTGGCTAAACTAAGCGGAAGGTTCTTAGATCGGTTGAAACTTAAGGTGTGGCATGAAGTTTTAGTTCGGTTATTGGGTGGAGTTTTCTAGTTTGGTTGCGTTCAAGCCTAAGAGTTGCCCAAATAGGTGTTTAGCTCAGTTATAGTATGATTCTAGATTCAAATTCATCTTTTCTAAATCCAAATGGTGTGTTCTTGAGCATGAACCTACGGTTTGGGGTTTATAGCATTTGCTCAAGTACTATGGTATATATCCAGTGTATTTAGATATATATGTGAAGATTAATATCAAAAAATGAAGAAATAAGTAACAAAAACATGCATAAAGAGGTATTAGTAAACTTACCAATCCGTCTGTCGTGAAGAAGCTGTGGCCAACGAAGATAGAAGAGTGAGTATGGAGCTTCGAATGCAGAGGTTCTCGGAGGACGAAGGAAGGAAGAATGAACAGTGATTGTGTTTTTCCGAAATAGGGGGTCTTTTGTGTATAGCATGAAAAAATGGGCGGGACTGTTCAAAATACGCGAAGTACGAAGACGGCTGCGACAGCTGTGCTTGACCAATGGGAGTCTGCCACGTGTCCAAAGGAATAGAAAGCGATTCAGATGTGCAGGGACTGAAAAGACGTTTTTTGACCGGGCAAACGGGCAGCCTGGTAACACTTTAGCTCGGCTGAAGGCTAACTTTGAGCTCGGTTGGAAACAAGTAATCCCATATCATGCTGTGCAGATGGAATTAAGGGGCAATTGAGAGGGTTATTTATAAGAAAATTGGGCCGAGCTAAAGGTGTCTTTGGAAAATAGGCCATACGTCGGACTGAGATAAGAGCAACTGTAGCTCGGTCTAAAAACTAACAAAGTCAGGCCAGGTGAAATTCGGACCGAGCTATGGGCCGGGGTGTTTGGGCTTCGTAAGTTGGACCTCATCTTTGTTAGCTTGGTTAGAGATTGCAACAGCCAGCTTGGTTTGAACAGAACTGAGGAACAAGTGAATAAGAGCCGAGCTATGTGTGAAGGTATTAGATTAAGTATGACAAAGGGTTAGTATTAGCTCGGTCATACTGTCATCCAACCGAGGTAAAACCATGTCACTTGGTTTAAACAGTGAGAGGGGTGTTGAAAAATAAACATTATCTTTCAGGAATTTGATTCCTAGAAGGACTCTACATGGAGGAATAAGAGTTCTACTAGGATTAGGGGTGTGCGCGGTGCGGGTCGGTGCGGTTTGAGAGAAAAATAGAAACCGTATGGCGGGTGGCGGATTGATAAAAGTGTCACTAGAATTTGTTATTTTCCTTATCAAAAACCGGCGGTTCAGTTGGCAAATAATGGCGGATTTGCCTTGGCGGTTCGGGCGGATTGGCGGTTTATAAAAAATATAATTCAAATTACAAAACTTAAATCAAAGAGTAAAAAAAGACGAGAGATACCGTGATGTTAAGCATCTTGCGAAGCTTTCTTCTGATGTAGCAAGTGTAGCAACAACATGATAATATCAACGACTATGCCATCAGTTCATTACAAGCATCTGTGGAAGCTACAATGATCAAATACAATACATAAAATTAATATCATTCAGGGTTTACAATATATTGGAAATGTTTACTGTTGAAAAGTATTTAGATTGAAAAGTGAGCTGATGCAAGTTTGCAACATGGCTAGAAAAAAAAAAGATTGAAAAGTGAATTGAAATCCAACTTTATTTTGGATTAATGACATCTTGAATTCCCCTCAAGCAGTAATGTAATACTATATTATAAGGTATAGAACAACAAGTAAACTTAAGTAAAAAAGAATTTTTAGAATCTTATAAAACATGATTTAACAGTCGGTGCGGGTCGGTGCGGTTTGGAAGAAAAATAGAAACCGGCGGATTGATAAAAGTGTCACTAGAATTTGCCATTTTTCTTACAAAAAACTGGCGGTTCGATTGGCAAATAATAACGAATTTGCCTTGACGGTGCGGCTCGGTGCGGTTTTGGCGGTATTATGCACACCCCTAACTAGGATTGTGTCAGGCAAAAACTATAAATGCTCACAACATCACCTATGTAGAGGTAACACAACTTTAATTCCCGAATACATAGAGCTTTTGTCTATTTGTCTATTTAGTGACTTAGGCATCGGAGAGGTATCCGGTACACACCCGCCGGCTAGCTCACATTTGTGTTTTCAGGGAGTAAAGCGACGACGTTTGGGGGAGCGCAGACTTGATCAACAGGATTATACGAGAACATTATTTCGTGCTCGTACACTATCGATTAATTATTTTTCAAGCAAATGTGTTCCGATTAAGTAGCTCCCAATATCGGATCGACTTTATTTTTAGTATGCATGATCTTCTCAAAAAATCATACAAAATAAATAGTTTGAATCATTGAAACGGATCCGAAATGAGTTTATAGTGAGCCAAAGAAAACCATCCAGTTAAATTTTTTAACTGAAAAGAATCTAATTCCTAATAAATAAAATATATTGTTTTTAAATAGATCTAGAAAATGAGCTTGTATATAATTTTTCTTTTCTAGAAAGTGGGTTTGTGAATAAAATATTCTATTTTCTAATCAATCTTCTCATTGACACATCAATGTGTCTAGAAAGTGGATTTGTATATTATTTTTCTTTCAGATGAGTATATTGTAATTATCGTATCACAAGTATATTTATAGGATCTATGCTAAACAAGTTGCTCAAAATGGACTTGTTCACTAATTTTAATTATTTCCTACTAAGACTAAAAAAAAAAAAAAAAATTCAGAATTTTTACAAATCAAAATTCTATTAAAAATTTTAAAATTCTAAAAAATCTACAAATTACAAAAAATCAATAATTTTAAAAAATAATTAAAATTAAGTCAATTATTCACAACTTATCATTTGAAGACCTACAACTCCATAGGAATAACATTCACTATATCTCTTATATATAATTAACTTTAATTTACTACATCTATCAACTCAATGGTTGAAAAGTTTAAAAATTTGAATTTGTTACTTAATTGTGCCGAAATAACAAGTTACGCAATAATAAAAAAATGACCATGTCAAAGCCATTTTAACTTGGGCCACTAGAGAGGTTCTAAATTGGGTTTTGGGTTTCCAATAACATATAGGATACATTACACTAGGATTTATTACACTTTGTATGCATAAACTATCATTAAATTTTCTATTTAATTCCTAAACTATAGATTGAGTCTCCTAAATTCCTAAATTATATAAATCAAAATCTATTTAGTTCCTAAACTATCAATTGAATTTATTAAATTCCTAAAATATTTAACTCAAATCTATTTAGTTCCTAAAATAATCATTAAATTAAAATATATGCCCGTAAATGTTATAAATTAGTAAAAGACCCTACCTAATTAAAATTTATTACAAATTTTTTTATTTTGTCTCTTAAGCATTTTATTTCGTTGTGTGATTAAATTAATATTAAAGTCTGATTTTTCAGCTTGTTAATAAAATTATATAAGTATTAGATATATTGAAAAAGTAGAATTAGATAATTTAAATAATAGCATTTTTCCACAAATAATAATAGAAAAATAATATATTAATTAAATTATAAAAAGAACTTAGTGGAAAACTTAAAAACAATCAATTAATAATTATAAACGAAATCTGAAATATAATATTAGATAAAGGCAAATACATTAGAAGATAAATAAGAAAATACTATAGATAATTACTCTTATCCTCATAAAAAAATTCACCCTAAGAGGTAACACTCACTTTTTAAAGATAGAATAAAAATTTAAGTTTTTTTTGAAATAAAATTTTAATTAGATTAGGGACTTTTATCAATTTATAATATTTATAAGCTTATATTTTATTTTTGTAACATTTTCAGGGATTAAATAGGTTTGATTTAAATATCTTAGACACTTAATAGATTCAATCGATAATTTAGGAACTAAATAGATTTTAATCTATATATACTTTCGGGATTTAATAGACTAACAATTTGACCATAATTTAGGGGTATAAAGTGTAATAAACCCATTACACTAACCTTAAAATTTGAAAAAAAAAAAAAAAGTTTCAAAGTTTTGACGTAATTATATTAATTTTTCTTTTAATATAGCTAAATGGATCAGAATTAATGTAAAAACATAAAATAATTTAAGATATAAGTTGTGAGTAAAAGAAATGAGAAGATTATTTTTTTATTCATGTAATTAATAAATTATTAATCACTATGAGACTCAGTATTTCAATATAATTCTATTAAAATTATAGAGTTTATTATATATATATATATATATATATATTTTCAACTATAAGGGACAGGTATAATTTGTGCTAAGAGTATCTCCAATGTAATTGTTATAATAGCATTGCTAAAATTATAAATTGACATGTAATAGTAGTAAAATATTAAACTATAGTAATGATATTCCAATAGTGCAATGCCATTTTAACATATTCCTAACCAACTTTTCCATATATTTTTTAAGTGGTAGTTGGATATAATATTTGAAGTAAGTTTTTTTTTGTTATCTTTTTTTTGCCTTTTATCATCTTTTTAAAACTTTTTTTAGAAAGAATTAAATATTTATATTCTGTACAAATATAAAAATTAAAAAAATATAAATATAATTCACTCCACCATTCACATGCCACTAAAAAAAATTTTTAAAAAAAAATTAATTTTTGAGTAATTTTTGATTTTGTTTTTGTCTTTTATGACCTTTTTAATTTAAAAAAAAAAATATTTTAAACAACTAGAAAAATAAAAAAAAAAAATTTTAACTTAAAAAATTTTGATTTTTTAAAAAAATTATAATTCACCCACCTTTCACATACTATAATTAATTTTTTTTTCTAAAAATACTATTTATTTCAATAAAAAAATACATTAGGTAAATTATAAATATAGCTTTTGATATTTGATTAAGATACGAATCGCCCTTTATGATTCTGAAAATTACATTTCATCCATGAGATTTCTAATTTTAGAATAAATTGTCCATTTTATTAATAAATCATCAAATTAATTAATAATTTTTAATGATGTTAGAAATATATTTCAATTAATAAATTAAATAATTTTATTATTGTATAAAAGAATAATTATAAATTTTATTTTTAAATCAATTTTATATAATTCATATTTTAAGTAAATCTCAAAAATATATTTATAATTTATCCAAAATACATTAATGATAATATAAAAATTAAATTACACAACTATTTCATCTAAAACCTTCCTTTCATAACTATTTCAGAATTTTTTTTGGGGACCAAAACTATTTGAGATTGAAGCCTTCTCTCTCTCTCTCTCTCTCTCCTCAGAGCAAACGAAGTGGTCTGCGGAACCCTAGCCGCATAGGAGAACCAAAGCAATTGCTGCGAAAACCCCAAGCATTTTCAGGTAATTCCACTTTCTCTTTTCCTCTTTCCCGAACCATCCCACCGTAACCCTACAATATTTGTCAACGATAAAAGCAATAATATGTTATTGTTCTTCCATTTCGCGATCTCAAGAAAAAAAGAAGAAGAGGGGTTTCGTGATCTGCACAAAATCATCAAAAAAAGTAATCTTTTCCATTTAATAGTTTTGCCTATATGTATGAAGTACCTGTTCTTTTTCTAGGGCAAAGGGGTTGTTGTTGGCAGCCATTGAAACCTGAATGAACTAAAAGATCAATCAGAAAAAATATTCGGAAACAAGAAGTCACTCACCAATCAGAAAAAATATTCCGAAATTATTGTACATTTTCAATTATATACTTCCGAATTATTTATAAATTTTTGATACTTAATTTTTGAATTTTTAAAATTAAATCGGTTCTGTAGTGCCGAATGTTTTACAATTTTTTAGTACTTGATATCAGAGTAGTTTATGCAAGCAATGGATAGAGTGTAACAATGGAGTGTAGCAAGTTATGGAAAACAGTGAGAAACAATGTAGGAATTAAGTTTTAATTTTTGTTTTGTTTTGTTTTTTTTTTTTGTGAAAGTTGTGCATTGAGAATTATTGTTTTTTAAAGATGTGAATAGAGAAAATCTAGATTTAATTTGTAGTGTGTATTGATGTCCATTATGGTCATTTTGCTTCATGATAAAATTGGTATAACTTTTTTTTTTCTTGCATTAATTGTGTACACAGAGACAAAACAGTGTGGAGATAGAATTTCCCATAATAAACAGAGACTAGATCACAAGGCCGAGAGACATGCCCCCTCAGTCTTCAGGTAATGTTTCTACTTCATTGTCATTGCTAGACATGTCAATACTTCTTAGGGGTTTACATTATTTTCTTCAGTTCATCTTTGTCTAGATTCAAGTTCACTATTTGCATTTTTTTTTGCCGTGCATTATTTTTATTAGCATATATATATATATTATATTAATGAACAAGAACTTTTGGAGTGCAACTGTTTTATTTTCTAATAGGTTTCAATGCTTGGAAACAAGAGTAAATAGTTTCTTACATATATTTTTTCTTTTCATTTGTAATAAAATAGGTTGTTTACTTGAAAGTTTTGATGGCATGAGCAGAGTCGGAAAAAAAATAAAATAAGGTATTCTTTGCTTCTTATTATCCTGTGTGTATTTTCCTTATTTAATTAGATTGTTTTTTTATATTATTTTTATTTAATATTTTGTTTTCGTTTAAATGTTTCAATCAATAGTTTCTCTACTCTTATAATAATGTTGCATTTTACTTAGTAATTTGATGAAACATTTTTATTTGAGAAAAATAAAAAATCTGGTTAACATATTGTGTAGCTCATGTATTAATTTGGTTGGTATTTCTTATTTTACCTTTTGTGGTTTTGGTGGTTAACCAACCGTTGGTTCTTGCACATTTTGGTTTGAAAACTTTTACCAGAAATTATTGGTAGAGTAATTACAATCCAGTGGGGCTTTTTTTAAAAAGCAATAGACGTGCAATGGTTTGTCACTCCATTATATCTACCGTAGTTACAGAGACCTACCGCGGCCTTTCCATCTTGCATGACAATCTAGCATGCCATTTTTTTGGTTGTGCCGAACTGTTATAGTTGTAGGTAGTCAGCCATTTGATTGAATCTGTGCCTTCTTATCCTGCTTGGTTTCATATTGAACCTGTGGAGTATTTATGAGTGGCATTGATGAGTCGTTGAAAAGAGAAAAAAAAAAAAAAGAAAGTAAAAATAGTGATGAAAAAGAAGATAAATAATAATAATAAAAAAATTATAAAATAAATAGCGCTAGAAGAAGGGCAATGAGGATTCGCATGATTTGTGCATGCATGCGCTGTTTGATGAGGTCTGATATAATGGTTCCACGTTTTTGGTGGTGCTAGTTGTCTTATTTTGTGTATGAATGACTTCCTCATCCCGCCGAGCACCCAAACGGCCTCGCAATGCCAACATTGGATTTAGGGATGTGCCAACCGACGCTTGGGCCAACAAACCAGTTGCCTGTGATACATCCTTTGATGTGGAATACTTCCGACGCCATTAACCCACTGCGTGGAGTGTCCGGCAACTTGAAGACCGGGGCCTCTTAGGCGTCTGCACTGTCACTGAACCAGCATATCCTCGCATTGTGCGAGTCTTTTATCAAAATATGTAACACTAGTGACGAGGCCCTGGAAGCTCTTTTGTCCCTTGTTGACGGGGTGAAGTTAACCGTCACACCAACTTCCATTGCCGATGTCCTCCACTGTTCCATGGACACTATCAATGCAGAACAATTCCTGGTATTCACTCGGAAACTCAACATCCTAGCACTTGTAATTGAATTTTATGAGAGGCGACAGGATGATGACAGCCGTACTAGCATCCGGCGAGCTAACTTACCACGCCGCCTTCTCTTCCTTGATGTGGTTCTAAAAAAGAATATCATATCTCTTGGCCACAAGGAAGAGCGGCGAGGGGACTACCTCCGTGCCTTGCACCGATTTGACTTCGGGTTTTGGATTTACACCCCTATTTTGATCTACAATCAGATGAATCGAATCCTTAATGAAGTGTGCGCAACACCTGAGGCAGTTCTACATGGGCCCTCCCTTTCGCTAACCTCATCACTGCGCTTATCAAAACCCAAGGGACATAACCACTCGAATCCAATGAGGTTCAGCTTCCGTCGCCCACACTTTATGGAAAAATCCACTGGCGTCAAACCACTGCTTGCCTGTTGCCTCCACTACTCTTCCCCGATGCCCGGGCCAATCCTAATGATGCCTCGGTAGAGCCTGCCACCGCACTAGTGCCAACGCCAGCACCATTCTGTGTGACGAGGGCGTAATATCAGGCTTTTTTGGATAATCAAGCCGCTATTCAGCAATCGGTGGTTGGATCTCCAGGCCTATTGGGATTACTCACAAGCGACATTTGATGGGCTTCAGCAGTCAGTTGCATCTCTGCAAATTAACTTCTACGCATACCGGGACTCGAGCGAGCAGCGGTTTGATTAGCTTGGTGCTAGGGTTCATGATGAGGCGTTCGAGACTCGGACACTGATGCATGCCCTATTTGAGCAGCATTTCCCACCATCGCCAGATCCACATTAGTGTTATCTGTATATTTTCTTTGTTTTATTTATTTATTTATGTTTTGTTTTGTTTTATTTTTCTTTTCCTTTTATACTGTACAGTTCAAAAAAAAAAAAAAAAAAAAAAAAAACAATGTGTGCGCGCTTGGTGTGTCCTTGCCTCGCTGGATGTGCGCCTACGTTGTTTGGTAAGATCTTCTCTCTCTCATTTTACTATCTACTGTACAATTGCTTACATTGAGGACAATGTTGTTTTCCAGTTGGGAGTGAGGGTATTTATAAATAACCATTCATGTTTGTACTCGCTGCACTTGATTGCACCATTTCACTTAATATTAACTTTCTGCCAGTATGGTAATGATATGAGCATATGTTAATTGGGGAACATAATGGGCTTGTATGAAAATGGTTTATTGGGTAAATACCGCATGTGATGTTTGCACTAGGATAGTTGTTTGTGTTTGTGGTATTAGTACACTTGTCATGAGTATGTTTTAATTCACATGAACACACCATCATAGCGGTGACTTCCTTAGTATAATCCCTGGCGTACATCATTGATAATGGCTAGGGTTGCAAAAAAGAATAAATGAGCTGATTGCTAAATTCCAAATTCCTTCGAATAATGGTAAGTCCAGGTATCGATCTATGGGGACAAATGTGAAATCAAACTAATTTAATTGCTAAGTCCTTAAATTAATTCTGATCAAAGAGCTGATTGTTTATAAACTCATGCTAATTAAAATACTAGCAAATTAAACTAGCGATTAAAAATGAAATTGGGATTATTGATTTTGGAAAAACCTAGGATAAAGAATTCACCGTTGGTTACATAAATAAGGTTTCAATTTGAAAATCAATTATGTTACAGTTTGAACCAAATAATACTTCGCAACTACAAGTTTGAAGCATTGATTAAGAGAATTATCACGTTCAATGTATGGGCACGAACCATCTCAAGTTGCACGAGTCTTTTGCTCTAAACTAAAGTAGCAAAATGACTTGTCCTTCATAGTATGGCTTGTCTCATACCTTGAATATGAAAGAATAGAAAATCATTGCATGGGAAGTGTTCAACAATCATAGAAAGTAGAATACTTGAAGAAATAATGGAAAATTTATATAAAAACTTTTTGAATACCATACAATTTGTTCAAACCATTACATAATCAAAACCAAAAAGAAAACCCTATTTATTTGGCTAGGGTTTCATCAAAACCTTAGAAATAGAAGTCTAGCCACTCATGGAGGAATGGGAAGAGGTGGAAGAAGATGAAACCCCAATGAAAGATGTTCTTGAAGCTTGAAAATCCTCTTTTCCAAACCCTAGCCCCTTCTCTGTTTTGGAATTTTTAGACCCCTAGAGGTAGCCTTTCTTTTTCTTTTTTTTTTTTTTTTTTTTCCAGTAGAACAAACTTGAAATTTCGTGCACGCAACCCTAGGTGGGCCGCTTGAGCACCCATACTTTCTGCTCGAGCAGTGATGGGCCGCACGTGTGGTGGAGCTTGGCCGCAAGTGCGGTGAGGTGGTAGGCTGGGAATTTTCCCTACTCCCATGGAGAATCTGTTTTTGCGCCTCATTTTGCTTGAATTTACGTGTTGCTTGCCAAATCTGTACAAGTGTACAAAACACATCATTTCCACCAAATAAACAAAATTCAAAGACTATAAATGTAACTTAAGCGGCCTCAATGTAGTACTTTTTGGCCTACATCACATTCCCCAACTTACATTTTGCTAGTCTTCGAGCAAATCAATAGAAATAAGAAAAATAATATACTCTAAGCCACTTTTGTAGGGATCACGATTGCATTTAGCATATGCAATAAGCCTTTAAACCACAAGATTATCCCAAGTGGATGAGTATAGTCTCGTGAGGGTTTCCAGAAATAATACCCACAAACATCAAGATATTCACATTTACCCAACAAGAAATAATCACACTACTCCAACTATCAATTAACTTATGTGCTAACTACAATGTGATGTTAAGACATGATGAGTCATTGAAGGCACAATAGACAAGCATGAAGGAATCTATTGAGCAAGAACCACAATTCAGTATTACAGAAGTTAAGTTCTCTATACTTGTGAATACTAATAAACACATCATCAGTGCCCTAGAGTATGTTTGATTGGGTGGATTAGAGCATGGGATTAGGATTATTAATCCGTGGGCCCAATTATCCTAGGTTTGTTTTAACATTTTAGTTTAGGATTATTAATCCAATGGATAATTAATCCAACAAATTTGTAGGATTATTAGTAATGGGGTAGGGGTGGGATTAATAATCCAATGAATATTAATCCTATTGGATAGTGAATACTACACTAATTTAATAGGATTATTAATACTTCACTATTAATCTTGTGAATCAAACATGACCTTAGTGTGAAGTGCAGTCCCCATAACCAGTTAACTGTCCACAATAATAGCCCAGTGTAACTCATCATAACACCCAACACATACAGAAAAGATTAAACTTTTGCAACCAGGATTCTCAATTTTTATTTTATTTTTAGACTGTGCAATATCCTAATTCATTAAGCTTTCTAATCAACCCATGTAACAAGCATTGGGCCAATGACTCTCAAACCAGACGGTTTTAGGGCACTAGGTGCGAAGACACCCCTACGGGCTTAATAACTCAAGCTGAAAAGGCTATGGATCTGAACAAGTTATTATTTTTCCTTAACTGTGCAATGTCTAGGTCTCTTAAGCTTTCTAATTAACTCATGTAGCAAGTATTGGGCCAATAACTCCCAAACCAGACGGTTTTAGGTCACTAGGTATAGAGACACCTCTACGGGCGAGTTAAAAAGGCTACGAACCCAAACAAGTCACGTTTTTTTTTTTTTTTGGTTAGAATCCAGGCTACTCATTTATTCTTTTCTGCAACACTAACTCCCTTTTTGATCATCACTTTCCCAACTACTTCTCTCTCTACCTCTCATCATCTTCTTCTTCTCTCTCTCTCAACTCCACAAACCCACAAACTCATCAAACCCCACCATCACCAACTTCTTCTTCCTTCTTCCTTCAACTTTCAGTCACCCTTTTCCTCACCACCATCTTTCCACCGGAGCCTCACCATCTTCTTCGACCGGCGACCTTCTGGCGGATCTACATCTTCTCTTCTTCCTTTCTCTTCTCCCTACTTTTTCAAGATACTCACCCATTTTTTGTGTAAATTTCTTAGTTTTCACTTGTAATATTTGTACATTGATAGTTTAATGGTGATTCTTGAGCTTTGTTCATCATCATCCTCGCATAAAATAAAATAAAAAATGCTATTGAACCAGAAACCGACCACCGCACGTACTGCCAACTCCGAAGCACGTGTGGCCCACCCTAACATTTAATTTTTTTTTCTGGGCATCCAAGAAACTGACCACTGCACGTGCGGCCATCTTCGGTGCACGTGCCCCCCCCCCCCCAAAAAAAAAAAAAACAAATAATAATAATATAGCTTTTATAATAATAGTAATATAGCTTGTGGTTGCCTATTTTTGTTTAATGTAGTTGTTAGTTAGTGATTTCGTTTTATTTTTATTTAGTGATTTAATTGTTAGTTTAATTGGTTAGTGGTTTAGTTTTTATTTTTGTTTTATTTTCTGTATTTTTTTTGTTTTATTTTCTTCTCTTTTCCTTTACTAACTTATTTATTTAGTTGTATTTCATATTTTCATTTGTTCAAATTTTTTTTTTCATGCTAACTTACTCTAATTTAATTTTGGGTAGTATTAAAAAAAAAAAAAAAAACCCAGTGATGTGATAACAATGAGGTTTTGAGTGATTCGTGCATGTATGCGATATTTGATGAATGTTGATATAATAGTTTCACATTTTTTGTTGTGTTGGTTGTATTATTTTCTATAGATATGTCTACATCATCCCGTCGAGCACCCAAATGGCCTCCCAATGCCAACATAGCAGCTTGGGATGTGCCAAATGACATTTGGGCCAATAAACAAATTGCCTCAGACACACCCTTTGATGTAGACTTCTTCCGACGCCACCAACCCACTGCATGGAGTGTCCGACAACTTGAAGATCGGGGCCTACTGGGCATCTGCACTGTCATTGAATCGGTGTATCCTCGCATTGTGTGAGTCTTTTATCAGAATAGGTATATCAGTGACAAGGCCCTCGGAGCTCTTCTGTCCGTTGTTGACGGGGTGGAGTTAGTGGTCACACCAGCTTTCATTGCTGAGGTTCTCCACTGTTCCATGGACACTACCAATGCAGAGCAGTTCCTGATGTTCACTCAGGAACTCACAGTCCAAGCACTGGTGACCGAATTCTACGAGGGGCGGCAAGATGATGACAATCGCATTAGCATTCGTCGGGCTAACTTACTGCGCCACCTCCTTTTCCTAAATGTGGTTTTAAAAAAGAATGTCATCCCTCTAGGCCACAAGGAAGAGCGGCAAGGGGACTTCCTCTGTGCCTTGTGCCGATTTGACTTCGAGTTTTGGGTCGACATTCCTATTTTGATCTTCAACCAGATGATCCGTATCCTTAATGAAGTTAAGTTGCGTAACATCTGAGGCGGTTCTACATGGGCCCTCCCTTTCGCCAACCTCATCACAACACTCATCAAAGGCCAAGGGACTTACCCACTCGAACCCAATGAGGTTCAACTTCCGCCACCAACGCTTTATGGTAAAACCCAATGGCGCCAAACCACTGCTCGCCTGCCGCCTCCACTAGTCATCCTCGATGCACTGACCAATCCCAATGATGTTCTGGCAAAGCCCGCCACCATGCCAGCTCCATTTCGCATGACACGCACACAATATCAGGCTATTTGGGATACTTAGGCTGCCATTCAGCAATCCGTAGTTGATCTTTGGATGGACTATCAGGCATATAGGGATTACTCGTAGACGGCGTTCGACCAAGTTAATGCCTGCCAGCTCGAGTATCAGCATTTAGTTGCATCTATGCAAACTGACTTCTATGCATACCAGGAGTCGAGCCAGCAATGTTTTGATCAGCTTGGCATTAGGGTTCATGATGAGGCATTCAAGACTCGGACGTTGCCGATTGGACAAACTTTTGAGAGCATTACTCTTGATATCGTGGTATGGTACATTGTACACGGCTGCTCGTCTGTCTGATCAAATTGGCACTAGGGCATTAGGATTAACTTTCCTCTCTTTAGTGGGATAAATGGAATTGTACCTTGCTTTGGTACCAAGATATTACTGCAATTCGGTCTCCTCAAAACTATTCCTTATGAAGGGCAAGTAGGGGAGGTGGACCGATTTGGTTTTGACTTTTGTCTCCAATGCAAGGATAAGAGACTTTTAGAGGCTCTCTGTAGTTGGAATAGTCGAGATTATGCCATTTGGGTTTTTGAGACAGTTTTTGATTGCCTAGGTGTGCATAAGTATAAAAACCGTGTTGGTGTAACTTCAAAATCTAGTTCTAAATGCACTTTTCAAAACTTCACTTTGTATTAATGTACAATAACCTTGCAAATATACATATGCATACACATGCACACATCTTAATACCTTCTAAACAATGGTTTTCTCTTCTATTCTCGTTCTATATTTGCAACTTACCATTGACACAAATCTGAATGCCTCATAACAACAATTGTTAGTAGCACTAGGGAAGAAAATAACTGAAAGGAGAAAACATCACATAAGATTGATATTAAACAGAAGAAAAGAAAAAGATATGGACTACACTTGCAAAAGGTAAGAATTTTAATGTAAAAAATAATAAAACGAAATTGAGTGCACCTACTTACCACTAGAGAGAGAGAGAGAGAGAGAGAGAGAGAGAGAGAGGGGGGGGGGTAACCTAATTAGGGAGTGAGGAGAAAAAGGGTTAATGAGAAACATTAAAAGCAGAGAACATTTAGAACTGAATTAGAATACTATTTTGTTGGATTAGAATACTAGTTTGCTGTAGTTTCCAGCATTTATATATATATATATATATTCTTTCTTAATTATGAATTTTTATAGCAAATATTTTGCACATGTCTATTCTTGTTAATATAGTAAACTATAAAAAGCCCCATCTACTTTCTTTTTCGTTGTAGAGTTTGACATTTTCAGCTTAGATGTCATCTTATTGCAATTAGTGACAAAGAAACCGCATTCTCACAGAAATGGAAAACACTTGGAAGACATAATCAATGAAGAGCCTAAGTTGAAAAAGTTGATCGGGTTAATCGATGAAAGTTTGCTAAGCTCGGGATGTTAAAAGAAGAAAGGCAAGAAAACTATTAAATTGGCATTCGATTGTCTCCATGGCAATATAGATGCATCATAAGTTGTTTAGAAATTGGATAATTTTTTTAGAAAGAATAGGTTTGCTTATATGTAATTATTAGTCTTTGTGTAATGGCAACTGGGTTAGACCGTGTTAGTAAGGCTTTTATGACTCGAGGTTCATATTAGGGAAAGGAGAGTGAGGGGAAGCAACTTCATCACGATTACATTTTATATGTATGTTTGTTGGAATATAAATGTTGCTGGAGCATACATTTTACACTTTATTATTCCTGTAATTATACTTGATGAAAGATGTTAAATTTAGTATATTACTTAAAATGCAAAAATCAAATCTTTTACTCAACACAACTACGTATGTTTGTTTGAGGACGACAAGTGTTTGCTAGGGTTTACAACTTAGAGAGGTTTTGCTTTGTCTAGAATTCAAGTTCTAAGAAGACCAAAATAAGAGAAAGATTAGCACCAAGTTCGTAGGTATGATGTTTGCATGAATAAAGGACACATTCAATTTACAGGGCAATGAATCTAACTATGCCCAATCAGTCTCTCCATACCTGAAGCGTTCCAATCTAAAATTACAACCCTTGTTTTCAAAATTCGACTAGCCTAACAATTATTGTCCATTGAATGCTGATATTATTTCCCAAGACTACTAAGGAACTCGTGTTTTCCGTTATAGCTTTTTTGAAGTCATGAATGATTGTTTTTTTCTTCCAGTGACATCAGCAAACACATCTAATCAACTTAATCTATTTCTCCAAAATTTTGTGCCACCTAGTGTCTTCGTAGGCATGAGCTTCTTGGGTCTGGGACGCTAATTCTCACTTATTTTTTACCACAATGCAAATTTCCTATGCTACTTGTCAGTGTTTTCTTATATAGGCTTGTAATGATAATCACTAACATTAGCGTAATAGTGTAAGCATTTCTTTCATGGATTAGGGAGTATTCCCGCCTGTCACGCGGGTGACCCGGGTTCGTTCCCGGGTAACGGCGCCAAATTTTGATGGATCGTTGAACACACCAAAAATAAACACTAAATTACACCAAATTCTTTTAGAATAATGGCAAGTCCAGGTATCGATCCACAAGGACAATTATGAAATTTAAACTAATTTAATTGTTAAATTCCTAAATTAATTTTGATTAAAAAGATAAGATTGATTTTATAACTAAACAACAATTAAATGAACTTGAAGAATTATATTGGCAATTAAAATTAGGGTTTGAGATATTAATTTTCGGGAAAAATCCCAGGACAGAGAATTCACCACTAACTACATGAATGAGACTTAACATTGGCCAACAATCGCGATTCGGTTTAAACTGCCCAATATTTCACAACTACAAGTTTGAAATATTGATCAAGAGGGTTGTCGCATTCAACGTACAGGCACGAATCATCCTGAGTAGTACGAGTCGTTTGCTCTAAACTATAGCAATACGATCCGTCTCTCATAGCATGACTCGTCTCGTACTTTGAATACAAACACTAAGAAAACTAATGTATGGAAAGCATTAAACAATCACAGAGAGTAAAATGCTTGAAGAGATGAAGGAAATGAATATTAAAAACTTCTAAATCATCCATACGTCCATTCGAACCAAATCACAATTAAAGCTAATGAAAAATCCTATTACATGGCTAGGGTTTCATCAAAACCCTAGAAAAGACGACTTGCCACTCATGGAAGAGTGGGAAGAGGAAGAAGATGAGGAAGAAACTCCCATGGAAGTGTCCTTCAAGCTTTGGTAGAATATCACCTCTTTAGAGCCCTAGCCTCCATTTTCTCTGAATTAATTTTTCGAACCCTAATTTTGGCTATTTTTCTGTCTTTTATTCTCAGCAAAACAGACCAAAAATTTCGTGCACGCGTCCTTAGGTGGGCCGCACATGCGGTGAATCTTGGCCGCACGTGCGGTGGTCTGGCTGGTTCGGATTCTTCACTTCTCGCACGGAGAATCTGCTTTCGCCCTTTTTGATTGAAGGTTCATATTCCTGCCAAATCTGTACAAGTGCACGAAACACATCCTCTCCACCAAATAAATAAAATTGAAAGACTAAAACTGTAACTTAAGTGGCCTCAATGTGGTATCTTTCGGCCAACATCACATGGCTCCGTTGCCGGGGACTTCTGGCGAAATTAGTTAATTTAAAGTTACATTCTTATTTTAATTTTTAGTTTAGGATTTTATGCTTTCGTGTTGCTTAGTGTGCAGAGCGTTTGAAATTGGAGTTATCACCGAAGTGCAAGCGGAGCGCAACCGAGCTTTAAAAAAATAAAAAAAATCGCAGCATTAAAGTGCGTAAACAGAAGCAAACACTCGCAAACAAAGCACCAAAGTGCTAAAAAGAAAGACGAAACTCAATTAGAGGTTGGAGACAACGTCTACACATCAAGAACCCGCAAGACGAGTAAAGCGTTTTCGTTAAACCGTTGTGAGTATTTCTCCCTTTGGTATTTTGCTTTCATAACTTAGTGCACAGAGTCGGAACTTTTTGTGTGTGTGTGTGGGTAGTGTATGGACGGGCGCCGTTCTTGTCGCCCTGAATTGTGGAGTTTGGACCTTGAACTAGAAAGGACTCTTAGGAGACTTAGGGCCTCTACCCGTGTTCATAGGCTTGAATATTCATATTCATATTCATACATTGAGCCATTAGAGATGGCAAATCCAGATGTCCCGAATGTGCCTAACCGGACCCTTAAGGATTATTTCACACCCACTGCATATACATCACCATCATGCATCCAATTACCCAACACCACTGTTGCTCATTATGAGATTAAATCCAGCACCATACAAATGCTCCCATCATTCCATGGACTAACTCATGATGATCCTTACAAACATTTGAATGAATTTCTGGAAATTTACTCAACAGTGAGGATCCATAATTTCACAAATGAGGCCTTAATGTTGCGATTGTTTCCATTCTCATTAAAGAATAAAGCCAAACATTGGCTGAATTCCTTACTTGCTAATTCAATCACAACTTGGGACCAATTACAGCAACGGTTCTCGGAGAAGTACTTTCCCATAGGTAAAACCAACCAACTGAGGTGAGCAATCACAAACTTTGCTCAAATGGATAGCGAGCAATTCCATGAGACGTGGGAAAGACTTCGAGACCTTCTCCAATAGTGTCCCCACCACCAAGTGCCTGATTGACAACTTGTTCAAACATTTTATTATGGCTTAACTGAGCTGCACCGCCAAATGGTGGACTCATCCTGTGGTGGGACATTCATGTCCAAAAATGATGCCGAGGCATGGTAATTGTTTGAGAACCTAAGTGATAATTCCCTTTACCATGCCTCTGCAGCCCGGCAAGTTCGGCAACCAGTAGTTGGAGCCTCGAAAAGAGGGGGCATTTATGAGGTTGGGCAAAACCTAGAGTTAGCCCAACAAGTAGAGGCACTGTCCCACAAAATGGACCAATTAATAGCGGCGGGACATGCCCCTACCCAGCAAGATCAGCCTCAATTCTGCGAGGCATGTGTTATTTGTGCGAGCCCTGCTCATGACTTGAGTGAGTGCCCTTCGGCATCACAATTTCCGGAGTTAGTCCAAGAGCACGTGAATGTGGCTAAAGGATTCTCCAACCCGGGTAATGACCCACATTCCAATACATATAATCCAGGATGGAGAAATCACCCCAATTTTTCATGAAGACCTCATTCACAAGGCACTTCGTACAATCCGCCACCACCAAGGCAGAATTTTAATAATTTTGCCAATCAATCATCCTACCGACCACCGCAACCTTATCGACCCCCACAACCATACTGGCAACCACAACCCCCGCCTGTTCCTTAAGGCAACTCGGCCTTTGAGACTCAGGTGTTAGAAGTTCTCACAGAACTTAAGGGGTTAGCACCAGTAGTTCACTCCCACACTCACTCATTGCCAAGTTAGAGAACCAATTGGGTCAAATGGCTAACAACATATCAAGTCAAACTGTGGCCAACCCTAAGGGACAATACGGGAAGAGAGTTCGGGTGGGAATGGAAAGCACCATGAGCAGGTGCAAGCGGTGATTACTTTAAGAAGTGGGAGGGAGTTTGAGCCTCAGTCAGTTGCACCTGATGCAACTAGAGCTAAGAAGGGTGACCACAGTGGTACACCCAATGAGAGCAATGGTGGGGGGAAACGCTTAAGAGGGATGACTTAGTCCCTAGCACTTTACTTGAGTCCAAGGCACCATATGTGCCTAAGTGTAACGCCCTCAAAAATAAGCCCAGAATAAATAATATAAACATGCATTATTATATTAAAACAATAATATAAATCCATCCATCAGAGTATTATGAAATAAAGCATCAGAATAAATGCCCTACGGGCTTACATCTTGCCAAGCCAACACTTGGACACAATTTACTGAGTTCTAACTCAAAAACAGTTAAAGCCCTAGGCTTGAAAGATTACATTGTTCAAATAAAACAAGTAGAAATAAGACAAGTCTTCAAATTCAATTCCTCACAAGCTAAGTCCTTGGAGGGAGTGAACTACCTGAACCTGAAAAATAAAGTTCCCATATAGGGTGAGCCACAGCCCAGTAGAGAAATACTAAACCAAGCATAAGAATTAACTAAAGTATTAGCATCTGATACATGGTTAACACTCTACAATCAAGTTACAATTTTCATGACACAAATGTCTACATTGCCTATGACACACTGTCTATGGCACATTTTACTTCCCACTTATGGCTCAGAACCTGGCCAAATAACTCAACGGGGTTTCATCTTTTTATTAACAATACTTCCAATTCAACAGGAATAACAATTTAAGTTAGACCTAACCATAACCAATACACAAGTTGGTATTGTATCAATCATAACCAATTCACTTCCATACTTCCCAACTGATACACATTTTAGTGATGTATCATATCCACAATAAATAGAAATATATCTATTAATCAATAAGCACACATAAGAGTGATGCTACTGGAGTCCATCCCCTATCTCCTCCCAATAAATCCGGTTTAGAGGTCCATCCCCTATCTTCCCCTAAACCGTGGAGTTCATCCCCTATCTTCTCCAAACAACATGCATATACAATAAACACACAATTGCCATATACAACACATAATTAATACACAAATGTTCTGTATTAACTCAACAGTCAAACAATTGACTCAATTCCAGTTATACCTAAGCCGCATGCAAGGTCTACAACAATCAATGGCTATCCTCCACCGATAGCCCAAAACAGTTATTTCTAAACAAGAAATAAATACATCAATGAATGTAAATTTAACATTCCCAAAGGTAAATAATTAAACTACCCCAAATATATATATCATCAATTCACTAAATTTCCCAATTCCATGAATTAAACCAAATTCCACATGATTCCTTTAAATTAATTATACAAATTAATCTAAACCAAAACCCTAAGGTTTCTTCCGAAATTACCAAACTACCCCCACATACCAAAATACCAACACTTAGGATTAAAACATATAAATGGAGTAGGAAATCCCTACCTCGAAGCAAGAACCCAAAAAGAAGAAGACGGAGATGATAGCCCAAACTCCAAGTGCTCCAAATCAACAACCGTTCAGATTAAATGGAAGCCATCGACCCACTCTACCTTTTTAATGAAGGAACTAGGTTAGATACTCACTCTAAATAGATGAAACCTAGGAGAGAAGATGAGTTGAGAGAGAGAGAACTTGTAACCTAGGGTTTTATAAACTGAAAGGGGCTGAAAAACTGTTTTAAAACACGAAATCACGATTTTATACTCGGCCTCCCCGCTCGAGCGGACAAACCCCCGCTCGAGCGGACACTCACAGACTCCCGCTCGAGCGGACAATCCCGCGCTCGAGCGGCGGATGCACGCTCCCAGCATCTCGACATACCAGTCCCCGCTCGAGCGTCCAAATCCCCCGCTCGAGCGTCACTCACACACTTCCGCTCGAGCGGCCCAACTCCCGCTCGAGCGTCAAACCCTGCACAAGAAATGCTGGATGGGTGTTTTTCCCGCTCGAGCGCCAAAACCCCCGCTCGAGCGGACATCAGACAAAAGTTTCCCCGCTCGAGCGTCAAGAGTCCCGCTCGAGCGGACAGGCCAAAACTGGGCGACTAGACTTGGTTCCTAAACTCAACCAACTTGCCACAAACCTGTCCAACACATCCAATAACTCCAAAAGAGAAAATAAAGGACGACAACAACAATACACAATCATAGAATCTACGGAACCTAAGTCCGGATACAATAATCAAATGGAAAAGACCGGGGTCGCTATAACCTCCCCCCCTTAAAAGAATTTCGTCCCCGAAATTAAGCATAAGTTTGTAAAAACAAGTTTTTTTTTTTTTTTTTTTTTTTTTTTTTCTCAATTCCCAATGATATCATAAAGCAATAAACAACAACTTGACCCAAAACCGGTCACTTCATCTCTAATCAAGAGGCATCTCACAATATGTATAAATCAACATATATTTCAACTTGCATCAATATTATGCATTAATCTTTTCAATGTTAACAATTTCCATATCATATTCAATCTCATGATATAAATAACACATTCAATATATAAATGTTATATTCCACTTCCAAAAAAGGCAAGTCCAAAATGCTAACATTAAATCCAAAACATCTTTAATGTTTTCCAACTTAAGACATATATAAAATTCTCAAGTTCAACAATATTACAAAAATCTATATATAAGATTTCTAATCACTAAACATGTCCGGATATTTCTCACGGACTTCCAACTCACGTTCCCAAGTGGCTTCCTCCACTCCGTGATGTTTCCACAAAACTTTCACCAAAGGGATAGTCTTGCCACGCAGGACTTGATCCCGCCTATCCAAGACCCGAACCGGTCTCTCCTCATACGAGACATCCTCATCAACAACTAAATCAGTCCAATCCAGTACATGCGATGGATCCGGCTCATACTCCGAAGCATACTCACATGAAACACGTCATGAACTCCGGATAA
>JAPPVO010003589.1:0-10703 GCA_030407325.1 Camellia japonica | reverse complement strand
TTGTGCAGTTGACACTCGCGCCATTTTGCACATCGCACTGTTTTGTGCAGTTCAGACACACGCTATTTTGCGCATCGCACTGTTTTGTGCAGTTGACACTCGCACTATTTTGCGCATCGCACTGTTTTCTGCAGTTGGCACTTGCGCTATTTTGCGCATCGCACTGTTTTGTGCAGTTCCAACTTGTGCTATTTTGCGCATCGCACTGTTTTGTGCAGTTGACACTCGCGCTATTTTGCGCATCGCACTGTTTTGTGCAGTTCCAACTCGCGCTATTTTGCGCATCGCAGTGTTTTGTGCAGTTGACACTCGCGCTATTATGCGCATCGCACAGTTTTGTGCAGCTCAAACTCGCGCTATTTTGCGCCTCGCGCTATTTTGCGCATCGCACTGTTTGGTGCAGTTGACACTCGCGCAATTTTGCGCATCGCACTGTTTTGTGCAGTTCGAACTCGCGCTGTTTTGCGCAGTTGACAATAGCGCCATTTTACGCATCGCACTGTTTTGTGCAGTTCCAACTCGCGCTATTTTGCGCATCGCACTGTTTTGTGCAGTTCACACTCGCGCTATTCTGCGCATCGCACTGTTTTGTGCAGTTCCAACTCGCGCTATTTTGCACATCGCACTGTTTTGTGCAGTTCACACTCGCGCTATTTTGCGCATCGAACAGTTTTGTCCAGTTCAAACTCGCGCCATTTTGCGCATCGAACTGTTTTCTGCAGTTGACACTTGCGCTATTTTGCGCATCGCACTGTTTTGTGCAGTTGACACTCGCGCTATTTTGCGCATCGCACAGTTTTGTGCAGCTCAAACTCGCGCTATTTTGCGCATCGCACTGTTTTGTGCAGTTGGCAATCGCGCTATTTTGCGCATCGCACAGGTTTGGGCAGTTCAAACTCGCGCTATTTTGCGCATCGAACTGTTTCGTGCAGTTGACACTCGCGCTATTTTGCGCATCGCCCTATTTTGTGCAGTTCAAACTCGCGCTATTTTGCGCATCGCACTGTTTTCTGCAATTCACACTTGCGCTATTTTGCGCATCGCACTGTTTTGTGAAGTTGACACTCGCGCTATTTTGCGCATCGCACTGTTTTGTGCAGTTCGAACTCGCGCTATTTTGCGCGTCGCACTGTTTTGGGCAGTTGACAATAGCGCTATTTTACGCATCGCACTGTTTTGTGCAGTTCCAACACGCGCTATTTTGCGCATCGCACTGTTTTGTGCAGTTGACACTCGCGCTATTTTGCGCATCGCACTGTTTTGTGCAGTTCAAACTCGCGCTATTTTGCGCATCGCACTGTTTTCTGCAGTTGGCACTTGCGCTATTTTGCGCATCGCACTGTTTTGTGCAGTTGAAACTCGCGCTATTTTGCGCCTCGCACTGTTTTGTGCAATTGACACTCGCGCTATTTTGCGCATCGCACAGTTTCGTGGAGTTCAAACTCGCGCTATTTTACGCATCGCACAGTTTTGTGCAGTTGAAACTCGCGCTATTTTGCGCATCGCACTGTTTTGTGCAGTTGACACTCGCGCCATTTTGCACATCGCACTGTTTTGTGCAGTTCAGACACACGCTATTTTGCGCATCGCACTGTTTTGTGCAGTTGACACTCGCGCTATTTTACGCATCGCACAGTTTTGTGCAGTTGAAACTCGCGCTATTTTGCGCATCGCACTGTTTTGTGCAGTTGACACTCGCGCCATTTTGCACATCGCACTGTTTTGTGCAGTTCAGACACACGCTATTTTGCGCATCGCACTGTTTTGTGCAGTTGACACTCGCACTATTTTGCGCATCGCACTGTTTTCTGCAGTTGGCACTTGCGCTATTTTGCGCATCGCACTGTTTTGTGCAGTTCCAACTTGTGCTATTTTGCGCATCGCACTGTTTTGTGCAGTTGACACTCGCGCTATTTTGCGCATCGCACTGTTTTGTGCAGTTCCAACTCGCGCTATTTTGCGCATCGCAGTGTTTTGTGCAGTTGACACTCGCACTATTTTGCGCATCGCACAGTTTTGTGCAACTCAAACTCGCGCTATTTTGCGCATCGCACTCTTTTGTGCAGTTGACACTCGCGCTATTTTGCGCATCGCACTGTTTTGTCCAGTTCGAACTCGCGCTATTTTGCGCGTCGCACTGTTTTGGGCAGTTGAAAATAGCGCTATTTTACGCATCGCACTATTTTGTGCAGTTCCAACTCAGCTATTTTGCGCATCGCACTGTTTTGTGCAGTTGACACTCGCGCTATTTTGCGCATCGCACTGTTTTGTGCGGTTCAAGCTCGCGCTATTTTGCGGATCGCACTGTTTTGTGCAGTTGACACTCGCGCTGTTTTGCACATCGCACTGTATTGTGCAGTTCAGACACGCGCTATTTTGCGCATCGCACTGTTTTGTGCAGTTGACACTCGCGCCATTTTGCACATCGCACTGTTTTGTGCAGTTCAGACACACGCTATTTTGCGCATCGCACTGTTTTGTGCAGTTGACACTCGCGCTATTTTGCGCATCGCACTGTTTTGTGCAGTTCAAACTCGCGCTATTTTGCGCATCGCACTGTTTTCTGCAGTTGGCAGTTGCGCTATTTTGCGCATCGCACTGTTTTGTGCAGTTCCAACTTGCGCTATTTTGCGCATCGCACTGTTTTGTGCAGTTGACACTCGCGCTATTTTGCGCATCGCACTGTTTTGTGCAGTTCCAACTCGCGCTATTTTGCGCATCGCAGTGTTTTGTGCAGTTGACACTCGCACTATTTTGCGCATCGCACAGTTTTGTGCAGCTCAAACTCGCGCTATTTTGTGCATCGCACTCTTTTGTGCAGTTGACACTCGCGCTATTTTGCGCATCGCACTGTTTTGTGCAGTTCGAACTCGCGCTATTTTGCGCGTCGCACTGTTTTGGGCAGTTGACAATAGCGCTATTTTACGCATCGCACTATTTTGTGCAGTTCCAACTCGCGCTATTTTGCGCATCGCACTGTTTTGTGCAGTTGACACTCGCGCTATTTTGCGCATCGCACTGTTTTGTGCAGTTGACACTCGCGCTATTTTGCGCATCGCACTGTTTTGTGCAGTTCAAACTCGCACTATCTTGCGCCTCGCACTGTTTGGTTCTGTTGATACTCGCGCTAGTTTGCGCATCGCACAGTTTTGTGCATTTCAAACTCGCGCTATTTTGCGCATCGCACAGTTTTGTGCAGTTGACACTCGCGCTATTTTGCGCATCGCACTGTTTTGTGCAGTTGACACTCGCGCTATTTTGCACATCGCACTGTTTTGTGCAGTTCAGACACGAGCTATTTTGCGCATCGCACTGTTTTGTGTAGTTGACACTTGCGCTATTTTGCGCATCGCACTGTTTTGTGCAGTTCAAACTCGCGCTATTTTGCGCATCGCACTGTTTTGTGCAGTTGACACTCGCACTATTTTGCATATCGCACAGTTTTGTGCAGTTCAAACTCGCGCTATTTTGCGCATCGCACTGTTTTGTGCAGTTGACACTCGCGCTATTTTGCGCATCGCACTGTTTTGTGCAGTTCAAACTCGCGCTATTTTGCGCATCGCAGTTGTAGACACCCCATTTTTGACCGACCTTAAGACTCAGACGTCACCGATTGAGCGCTCGGTGATGTTGCATACTGTGCTCGTTCAGAAGTCTCAGAGTCGCGGCCGTGTGCCCTGCCTCCGGACTTCCGAATTCTCTTCTGTGCCTTGTCTCGGTTTGCGAACCAGACTCGGTTTTCTCTGTTTTCTTTCCTGAGGGAAGGGAGTAGTCTTGTAGACTATCTCCCGGTGGCCGTGAGCTACTTTTCGTGGCCGTAGGTCATTTTGCCCATTTCGGAGCCCGGTTCCCGGTTTTCGGGGCCGTCAGGCCGTGTGCCTCGGCTCGGGACCGCCCAACCATCTCCGATTTCTCCGGTTCTTGGCTAGTATCTCTGTTTTATCATTTTGAAGAACACTGGGGCCCCCGATGCCCACTTTGTGGCCGTATGCCACTTCCGGTGCCTACAGCCGGTTTTCAGGACCCCGAACTGCGTGATTTAGGCCCCGAGCTTTCATTTCGCATCAGGTTTCTCCGGTTCTTGGCATGTACCTCTGTTTCATCATAACAAAGCACACTGGGGCCCCCGATGCCCACTTCGTGGCCGTATGCTACTTTCGGTGCTCATAGCCGGTTTTCGGGACCCCGAATTGCGCGGTTTGGGCCCCGAGCATTCATTTTGTATCAGTTTTCTCTGATTTTTGGCAGGAACCTCTGTTTTGTCATTCCGAAGGACACTGGAGTTGCAGATACCCACTTCGCTGCCGAACACCACTTCCGGCACCCGCAGCCCATTTTCGGGATCCCGAATGGCTCGGTTTTGGCCCCGAGCGTTCATTTCTCATTAGTTTTTGTTCAATTTTGGCAGGTACCTCTGTTTCAACATTGGGAAGATCACTGGAGGGTGGGAGGCCAGCAATTATCCCAGATAACCAGTTTCGCTCCTCCGGCGCCCGTTTTGCTCACTTCCGGGCCAATGTTGAACACCCTGGGGATATTTTCTTCCAACCAAAGCTACATATCTGTGATCAGGGGACATGGGAGGACACAAAAAAGTACTGGTCGGCCAGCAATTCAAGAGTTCATTTTTGAGCCTCTTCTTCAAGCTCTATGTTGTGGCTCCTGCTTCAGTGTTGCCAATTTCCGACCTTGGAACCTTGTTCTACACATCTGGGAGGACACAAAAAAGTGGTGGTCGGCCATCAATTGTTGATTTCATTTTTGAGCCTCTCCTTCAAGCTCTATGTTGTGACTCCTGTTTCAGAGTTGCCAGATTCCAACCCTGGGGCCTTATTCTACACACTTGGGAGGACCCTAAACCATGGTGGTCGGCCCGAAATTTTCAACTTCATTTTTTGGGGTGGCTGGCCGGCCATGGGAGGTGGCTGGCCGGCCATGGGGGGTGGCTGGCCGGCCACCTTCAAGAAAAACCTGGCCGGCCAGCTTTCTGCTTTCCAGCTCATTCCAGCTGTCCAGCTGCTTTCCAAAATATCTCCCCCATCCGGGGGATATTTTGGGAGGGAATGCTTGGATGCAATTCCCTCCCCTTTTACATCTTTTGTTGATCTATTTAAAGGGCTGGACAGCCCCTTTGCTAGGGTTACAAACTTTTTCTAAGAGAGCCCCTCCTCCATAGCCTCCTTCTCCATAGCCAAAACCTTGAAAAACTTCAAGCTTCCTAGGCCAATCCTTCACCAACTCCAAGCACCACTTCCATCAACTCCATTCCAGCAGCAAGAGAGTGATCTTCAGAGGCTTAGAAACAACTTTCATCAAGGCAAGAAGAGGCAAAAGACTTGTCTTCAAGGGTAAGTTCCTAAATCCATTTTTCTTGCATTTTTTTGAGTCTTTTCTTAGTCCTATTTGCTTTCTGTTTTGGGCTCCGACCCCTACTGATTTTGTGCTTATTTTGAGCCCCTCTACAACATTGTAGAAGGGCTCAACCCTGTTTGGTGTCTCCTTCATATACTTCCTTCAATATCACTCTTTAGGCCATTAATTTGCATGCTTTATTTTCCTTATGAGTGATCTGATTTCGAGACTGATGTAAACTGTTAGTGGGCTTATATTGAGCCCCTCTTCAACATTGAAGAAGGGCTCAACCATGTTTGGCTTCTCTATCATGCACTCCCTTTGAAATGCTTCCATTTTACCGTAAACTTGCATGCTACTTTTAGCCTATATGCATTTATTTTTGGAGCATGCCATTAACTGAGATTGAGTCTATTTTAGGTCCCTCTACAACATTGTAGAAGGGATCAAATTGGTTTGAGGCCTCCATGTTGTACCTCTCTTTATACCTCCCTTTGGCCCCATCTTGAATGCATTTTTAAGCTCACCATGCTTCTGATTTGAGCTTTCATCAGGCCTAGACAGAGCCTTATTTTTGCCTATTCTTCATGTTTTGTTAAGGGCCTTAGGCCATTTGATGACTGGTTTTGGTACTTGTTTTGTAATCCTTCAAATTACCGTAAAATTGCATGTTTGTTTAGCCTTTCTTAGCCACTGATTTGAGTCTTCATCAGGCTTAGAAAGTGCCTTAGAATTGTCTATTCTTCATCTTTCGTTAAGGGTTTAAAGTTGTTTGAGCATTGCTTATGGTACCTCATGTTGTAGCCCCTTATTGGCTCATTTTTGCATGCCATTTTGAGCATATCCACACACTGAATTAGAGGATCTCATCTACTGTAAATATGCATGTTTTTGGCCCCTATTTAATTTTGTAGAACTGAGTTTTTGGGTTTAAGCATTGTAGATACCACTTGCTTTGTAATTCCTCTCTTTTTCCGTATTTTTGCAAGCTATTGTTGCCATACTTGTGATCATAATTGGGCCTTGTTTTGTACTGAAAAATGCCATATTTGGGACTGCCTTGCTACTGTTTTTTCTGTCAAGTGCCAATTTTGCATGTTTAGCATGGCCGTAGGCCATTTCGGGTACTTAAAATCGCATTTCGGGATGATTGCATGCATCGTTTGTCATTTCATATCATTCCGGAGCTGTCTTCCCCTTCATTTAGGGGCTGAAATTTGGTTTGCATGCTTGCATATCATTTCCCATGTCATTCCATGCCTTATTGCATTGCCTCGGTTTGCGCGCCCGTGGGCGCGCACTTCGAGGCGCTCCGTTTTCGTCACCGGCATCTGATGTGAGTGTGGCTGAGGCCCTCTCATGTTAGTGTAAGCCCAATCTACATTTTTCATGCCTGTATGTCATCGCCTCGGTGTGCGTGCCTGTGGGCACACATTCCGAGGCATTTCGGTTTTATCCGATTTCCACTTCATATCATCGCTTCGGTGTGCGTGCCTGTGGGCACACATTCCGAGGCATTTCGATTTTATCCGATTTCCACTTCATATCATCGCTTCGGTGTGCGTGCCTGTGGGCACACATTTCGAGGCACTTCGGTTTTATCCGATTTCTCATATCATCGCTTCGGTGTGCGTGCCTGTGGGCACACATTCCGAGGCATTTCGGTTTTATCCGATTTCCACTTCATATCATCGCTTCGGTGTGCGCGCCTGTGGGCACACATTCCGAGGCATTTCGGTTTTATCCGATTTCCACTTCATATCATCGCTTCGGTGTGCGTGCCTGTGGGCACACATTTCGAGGCACTTCGGTTTTATCCGATTTCTCATATCATCGCTTCGGTGTGCGTGCCTGTGGGCACACATTCCGAGGCATTTCGGTTTTATCCGATTTCCACTTCATATCATCGCCTCGGTGTGCGCGCCTGTGGGCACACATTTCGAGACACTTTGATTTTATCCGACTTTCATTTCATATCATCGCCTCGGTTTGCGTGCCCGTGGGCACGTATTTTGAGGCCCTCTGTTTTATCCGATTTACATTTCATCATCGTCTCAGTTTGCGTGCCCGTGAGCACGCACTTCGAGGCACCTCATTTTTATCATTCCGGCATCCCGTATGAGTGTGGCTGAGGCCTTCTCATGTTGGTGTAAGCCCATCATTGCATTTCGTGCCTTTATGTCATCACCTCGGTTCGCGTGCCAGTGGGCACGCATTTCGAGGCATCTCATTCTCATAGCATTGTGCATGTTAGAACTGTATATTAGTTGCATTTCATACATATCATGCATATTGCATTGTTCGGGATAGGAGTTAGCCCGGACACGGGAAACGAGGCACGTTTCGTACTCCGAGTGACGGAACGGGTCTCAATTCCCCAGTCACCGACGCTCCGGATAACCCATGATGGAGTTAGGTTTTCATTGTAGCATTCATGCATTCATTCTACAATGAGTTGTGCAATCCGATTCCTCGGCCATCATGCATCGGTATGCGTGATTGGTGGCACGAGAATCGAGGCATGCATATATTTGTGAAATACATTGCTATGCCCTTTCCTGCTCTCTGTTGCAGCAAAATCCAAACTCAACCACTTTTCGGAGTCCAACGCGCATTTCGAGAAATATTGCAAACAGAGGCTAAATCGGGCATCTCAGTGGATTTCTGCGCAACACAGTCCAGCATACATTGTATCAGAAGCAAGGCAGCCCCTGGCTTGCATGCCAGTTTTACTGCTTTCTAGTTTAATTTATTAATTAATTAGAAATCTGTACATTATTTTGGACTGTATATTTCGGACTGTATATTTATTCGGACCCTCTGCGCGAGGGCACAAATGTAATAAGTGTGCGTGTGTGTGTGTATGTCTTCCAACCCCCATTTCTTTCTCCCTTTTATTTACCCGCTTACGATGGTTAGATATAGGGCATATTTCAATTAGCATACAGTATGACAGCATGTTTGCATCATTCATCTGTTTTGCATGCACCGGGCTCGGCGCATCATACAAACTGCATCTGTATTTCAATTCCAAATTGAGTACATGATAGTTGTAGCATTTCACATGCCATTTTTAGAATAGCCGAGCCTGTTATAGTTGCATTTTGCATGTGTTGCATTAGGCATTTCAGCATATTTAGGATCATGCATGATTTCTAATAAGCTTCAGTTTTGGCTTGGAGTACTCGGTGAGTTTTTATGCTTTAGCATCCTTGCATGCGTGTGAGTGTTGCCATGATAGCATGCTTACCATGAGGCTATATGCTTATATGATATAACTGCCTTGAATGCCTGTGGGTGGAGGTTGAGTTATCTGAATTGGAGCGATTCATCAAATGTTTGTTTTAAGCCCACTAGATAGTGGCAAAATCATGTTTTCTAAGCCCACCTGAGGGTGGCAAATCCGCATTTTAGCCTACCTGCGGGTAGCACCATCAAACCATTTTCAAACAAACAAACATGAGATGTTTAGTTCCAATTCAGACGATTCAGTCTATACTTGTTTGCTGCGAGCATCACATAGTAACCTAGGCTAATAATCGGAATAAGAACTCACAAAGTTTTCAAAAACAGATATCATGGTTAGTAGAGGCCGGTCTTTGACCGGGCGAGCGGGGGTGCTCACGATGTGACCTTCCCTAATCGTACCCGAGTTCCCGAGCCAACTTTGGTGATGACGGACACGTGGCCTTTGGCACTGAGTTAGGGTTTCCTAAATTTCCCATTTAAAAAAATATTTAGGTGGCGACTCTGTTATCTGGCAAAGCAGTCCATGTTTGGCACTTCTTTCAAAAAATCAGTTTTTCTCAAAACGATTTGCCGAATTTGGACTCTTTGGTTCGAGATTTAGAACCGCAACAAAATCGAGTCCGAACTGTGGCGAGGTCCCCCGCGGGCGTTGTTACAGTTTCTGGCGACTCTGCTGGGGATTTAGAGAGCTTGACTCGAACTCATGATATTTGTTTTTGACTACACTTGTGTGTTTCTTTGCATTGCATTTGCATTGGTGCGCCTAGGACACCGTGTTTGCCATATGCCATTCCCGAACGATTTGCCGGAGGCTTGTCTTGTCAAGTCATGTCCGTAAGGCTGATCGGCTCTGGGCTCTGACAGCATGGGAACACAAACCCCGGTTTTACCGGGGCACCCTTTTTGACCATTCGACCTAGTGCATATTCGGATCCATAGTGACCATTCCAAATTAGGACAGGTTGCTTACCCGTTTATAGGTTGTTTGAAACCGCTGCGTGCGTAGTGAAACCCTAGCTCCTGACAAAATAGGACAGGGAAACCCTACCCCAACATAGGGGTGTTTTGGCTCTTACTTATCTGTTATGTGCTTGTTAGAGTGCGTCTCTACAGGGAATGCATGCATCAGTTTGTGAGTTTGGGCATCAGGCCTGCGGGCATCAGTTTGTGAGTTTGGACATCAGGCCTGCGGGCATCAGTTCATCAGTTTTGAGCAGTAGGCCTGCGGGCATCACGCCTGCGGGCATCAGTCAGTTATTTGAGAAATCAGGTATCTGAGGGTATCACAATTCAGTTTTGAGGACAGTAGTACAGGGATATTGACCAGTGTTTGAGGACAGTGTATAGCCCGCTTACCAACTGTGTGTTGTTGTATACCCGACTGTGTGTGGTGTATTCAATTTAAGCTGTTATGCTGCCCGTTTTTCTGGTAATTTATTTCCTTTTTTGCTTTATTATCTTTTTTTGCTAGGGCAGTTTGTGGCACAATTGCTTCCGAACCCGTAGATACTCCCCAGGCAATTTGGACACGAGGTCGCCGACTCAACCGATCCGAGGATCTAGTTGACGGACATCCAGTGTTCCGCTCTTTACCCCCAATCACCAGGAGAAGGCCGAAAAGGCACAGTGTGTCAGAGCACAGATCACCAGAACAGCAGTCTACTCTAGTGTCAGACAGTCGGGTTGAGATTCCTGTTTCTGCTATAGAGGTACACTTGCCGGTTACTCAGATGGAACAACAGAATACAGCAATGGAGGCGATGATGCGCCAGATGAGTGAAAGTATGAAGCAAATGCAAGATGATGCTATCCGCCAGGCGGAATTTTCCAAACAGCAGGCCGCTGTCATGGCCCAACAGTCTGAGTTGATCACCAGATTACAACAGCAGAACGCTGCATCTGCTTCACACCAGGTCTTTCCTCCACCAGGGGCACAGCAGGTTCCTCCACCACCCGGGGCCCCATTACCTGAACAGATATCTACTGGCCAGAATGCCCCTCCAAATCTGCAGAATACCCAAGCTACCCTCCCAAATCCACAAAATGCTCTGCCAAACCCACAAAACATCCAAGAGGACACGGGTCTTCCAACGGGGCTGGCT
>JAPPVO010003588.1:0-18432 GCA_030407325.1 Camellia japonica | reverse complement strand
GTGACCTCCTGGGTAGAGAGTCTATCCGCAGTCCGCATAGTGGCTGGAGGTACAGCAGGAGGGTCCTGAGAATCGTACCCCCACACCTGGCGCAGAAAGCGTTCCCCCAGGAACCATGCCCTACCGATTGGTCCTTCGAGCAGGAACCTATACTGGGAATTACTCGATCCTCCGGGATACTGATATCGGAGACCATCACCTAAGACCGCCCAGGGCTGCCAAGTAATCTGCGGATAACCAGTGCATAAATCAATCAGAAATCAGGAGTATACAAGGCGGATCAAAGATGAAAATGAAAGGAACTGAGAGTTCTGAAATACCTCTGTCGTCCGCACAGTATCAAAATACTGTCGCAGGTAGAAGAGAGTCTCTCGAGGTCTCGGTCGGTGCTCGCCCTCGAATGCCAGTGAAAACGGGGTCGTAAGAAACCCTGCCACCTCCATCTCCGGGCTAACGTGGGAAAATATACGTACACCCATAGTGAGGAGAAAAGGAAAAGCAGTGCGGAAGTGATACAAAGTGCTAAAGGCAAAATACAGAACGTAAAGTGCGCCGTGTGTGGCGATGAACAAGTAATGAGGAGCAGAAATATAAATCAAGAGGACAGAACGTACCTCCCAGGCCCTCAGTAGCCGCCGAGTAAGTCTCCCCGCCCGCGAGAGGCTGCACTCATGTAACAATAGAGGGTAGCCAGGCCAGCGCCACCCCAGTCATACCGACGAACCTGTGATAGGTCCACTAGGGCACTCAGAAGATACAATCCAACAGTGTTCCCCCCTATCAGCAAACAAAGTGGTGCCAAAGAGGAACATGAGGAAACCTCGGGTGTACTGCTCAATCTCCTCAGGAGACTCAGGCTCCATCTTTGGCCTCCGAAAACGGGAAGAGAACCAGGTGTACCGGACTCTCCGGAAGCTCTGTCTACAGGTGGGCGAGCCCCCAACAGATGTATCCATGCGGCCTCCCACTCACCCATATCCTGTCATAAGGTATGGGCCAACCGCCTGTGTCTAGGCCGGTGAGTACAGCAAAGTCTAGCGGGGTCATGGTCATATCCCCCGGTGGGCCAGAAAATGAAAGAATTGGTGGTGTCCCACCATCTCTCCACCAAAGTAGCTAATAGTGTCCTGCTGGCAGGACAGTGTGATAATCCCATGCAGAATGCTCCGAACCCTGCTGCGTCAACCAAATCCCGGACAGCCTCCGGGAGCTCGGCGTACCACTCTCTCGCAGCAGTGGAGCCATATCCTCGCACGGCGCGAGAGCCAACCTGCATTCAGAATGAATACATGTTTCAGTACACAATAAAATGCAAGCCGTATGCAAGTAACAAGCTGTGTGCAAATGAAATGAAGTAGCTGTGTGCAAAGAAATGAAGTAGCATGTAAGTAGCAGTGTAGCAAATATTAATCAGTGGGCTGCGTGTTCACTTTAATTTATATCTGGGCTGCGTGTTCAGTAAATCTGTGTTTTGGGCTGCGTGTTCAAATCATGAATCAGTGGGCTGCGTGTTCACTTTAATTCAATCTGGGCTGCGTGTTCACTTTAATTTATATCTGGGCTGCGTGTTCAGAAAAATGTGTGTATTTTGGGCTGTGTGTTAATCATTAATCAGTGGGCTGCGTGTTCAGTAAAATTGTGTTTTGGGCTGCGTGTTCAAATCATTAATCAGTGGCTTGTCGTGTTCACTTCAAATCTTGGGTTGCGGTTCAGTAAATCTTGTTTGGGCTGCGTGTCCAAATCATTAATCAGTGAGCTGCGTGTTCCTTCAATTCTGGGCTGCGTGTTCAGTAAATCTGTGTTTTGGGCTGCGTGTTCAAATCATTAATCAGTGGGCTGCGTGTTCACTTCAAATCTGGGCTGCGTGCTTAGTAAATCTGTGTTTTGGGCTGCGTGTTCAAATTCTAATCAAGGGGCTGCGTGTTCAACTTCAATTCTGGGCTGCGTGTTCAGTAAATATTGGGTTTTGGGCTGCGTGTTCAAATCCTAATCAGTGGGCTGCGTGTTCACTTCAAATCTGGGCTGCGTGTTCAGAAAATTTGTTATTTGGGCTGCGTGTTCAAATTTCAGGAAAATCAGTGGGCTGCGTGTTCACTTCAAATCTGGGCTGCGTGTTCAGAAAATTTGTTATTTGGGCTGCGTGTTCAAATTTCAGGAAAATCAGTGGGCTGCGTGCTCACTTTAATCTGGGCTGTGTGTTCAGAAAATCAGAGTTTGGGACTGTGTGTTCTACTCTTAATCAGTGTGGGCTTTGTGTTCACCATCGACTTGGACTGTGTGTTCAGAAAATCGGTATTTGGGACTGTGTGTTCTACTCTTAATCAGTGTGTGCTGTGTGTTCACCTTCAAATTCGGGCTGTGTGTTCGACAAATCAGTGTATGAGCCGTATGTTCAATTTTTGACTAATGTGTACCGTGCGTTCACAATCAATCAGTCAATAAGCCGTGTGTTCAGCAATTCAAGTGTTTAAGTCACATGTTCGGAGTGCAAACGAAGTACTATGTCATAAGCTAAAAACTGTGTGTTCAAGCATGGCAAAGCTACAAAATGCACAAAAAATGCAGAAAATAAAGTAAAATACCTCTCGTGCTTCGTGAGAGAGGTGCTGCTCCGGCTCTCGCAGAAGTAAATCCCCGGGTGCCCGGTCATTGAACTCAGTGAAACGACGAAAAACGGCACGCGGAAGCATATGTACCGGTGGGGCGTACCTCCCGGGAACAAAAGGGCGGACTCTCGGGGGGAGTGCCATGATATCAAAATCATCCCCGGCACCTGGAGGACCTCCACCATGAGGGTAGTCACCCGCCATTTCAAGAAATCTGCAAAAATGAGCAAAAATGAGCCAAAATTGGAAAAAGTCAACAAAAGTCAACTCCGGGGAAATGAAAAAGTCAACAAAAAGTCAACTCCCGAGAAAATCTTCCAAATATTGAGACAAACTTACCTCAAGTGGTGAAAATGAGAAAAGAAGCCCCGAAGTCAAAATTTAATCGACTCAAAGTGCTTAAAACTGAAAGATTTCGCGAAAAACAACTTGCGTGGGAGGCTGAAAAGCGCGTATAAAGTGCAGATCTGAAAGAAAAAATGGTTTGGGAGGCAAGGGAGAAGTTTCCACGGCTGTGGGAGTGATTTCGCATTGAATGGATGAGGATATATATAAAAAAATAAGGCAAAAGACAAAATTGCCCCTACTTTTGTGCAGGTGTTTCCTAGCTGGCCGGCCATTTGCTTTTTGGAAGGTGGCCGGTGGCTTCCCCTTGGACAACCACTTGGCCGGCCATGTCCCCCACCTCCCCACCTAGCTCCCTGCAAATTTTGAGGAAGATTGGAGTCCCCGGGACCTGAAAAAGTTCAAGAAAAGTGTACTTTCTAGCGCGAAATTGCTCCGCCGAAACTTCAGCTGCAATTTCTGACATGTGTCTCATCATTACTCATCAAAATCAAAGTGTATCCTTTTTGAGCATGTTGTAACCTCTCCGGGAGGTGAACCCGAGGCCGCGTTTGAGTTGCCTTCACCGAAATGCGCGTTTTCTTACTCGTTATTTCGCAACAAACAGGCACCCTGATTCGTGCTCGTTTTGCATTGTTGTGCACATAAACTTGCATTCTCATGAACATTTTGCATTGTCATGCATGTTTTCTTGGTGTACCATGCCTCTGTGCCCGAGCATGCGTTGTCACGCACGTTCCTTTCTTGCATTGTGTTGCATTCACTCGCCGACACTGCGTGTGTCAAACTTTCGGAACCACAGGAATCACATTGAATATATGTTGTTAGCATATTGTTCTTGTTGAATTTCTCTCTTTTGCAGGCACGATATTGTATGTACGGTTCATTTGAGGCTGGTGCGACCAGACGAATCGCGCAGGTATCGTATCTTTTCCGTGTGAGACGCGACGAGAATCGAATGATTCTCCGCATTCCTAACTGCATGAAATGTAGTTGTTGCTTTGCATTCTTGCTTAAAACTGTTGCATCTATTTGCGAATACTTGCCTCATTACAGCTTGCTACATTTGCATGATCATTTGGCTCTGTGCATGTCGCTTTGCATTTTGCCCCCCCTGCCTGCGGGCACGCCTGCCGGCGGATATCTCTGTTTATCTTGTACGATTGTCTAAGTCTTCGGCCTTGTCAAAAATGGGTCGTCACTTGCATGATCACTTGCATGGGTCGTCATTTGCATGATCATTTGACATTCACTCCCGTCACTTGTGGCTTCCGAGTTCTGTCAAAGAGGGGCAACTGTAGACACCCCATTTTTGACCGACCTTAAGACTCAGACGTCACCGATTGAGCGCTCGGTGATGTTGCATATTGTGCTCGTTCAGAAGTCTCAGAGTCGCGGCCGTGCGCCCTGCCTCCGGACTTCCGAACTCTCTTTTGTGCCTTGCCTCGGTTTGCGAACCGGACTCGATTTTCTCTGTTTTCTTTCCTGAGGGGAGGGAGAGGTCCCGTAGACCATCTCTCAGTGGCCGTGGGCTACATTTCGTGGCCGTAGGCCATTTTGCCCATTTCGGAGCCCGGTTCCCGGTTTTCGGAGCCGTCAGGCCGTGTGCCTCGGTTCGGGACCACCCAACCATCTCTGATTCCTCCGGTTTTTGGCATGCATCTCATTTACTCCCTTTCGAGGGACACTGGGGTCTTAGATACCCACTTCGTGGCTGAATGCCACTTTCGGTGCTTAACGGCCTATTTTCGGGATCCCGAACTGCGTGTTTTGGCCCCCGAGCATTCGTTTTGCATCGGTTTTTGTTCATTTTTGGCAGGTACCTCTGTTTTATCACCAGGAAGATCACTGGAGGGTGGGAGGCCAGCAATTGTCTCAGCAACCAGTTATGCTCTTCCGGCGCCCTCCGACGCCCGTTTTTCTCACTTCCGGGCTAATGTTGAACACCCTAGGGCCATTTTCTTCGAGCCAAAACCACATATTTGTGTTGTACACACATGGGAGGATCCTAAAAACCCATGGCCGGCCAGTAATTCTTTGGTCCATTTTGAACCCCTTCTAAAAGTGGCTTGTTGTCTCTCTTGTTTCAGAGTTGCCAATTTCCAACCATAGGGTCTTGTTGTACACACATGGGAGGCCACCAATGTCATGAACTGTGAGTAAGCTTATTTTATGTCCCTCTACAACATTGTAGAAGGGATCAACCTTGTTGGGGGTCTCCATGTTACACTTGTCTCTATACCCCTCTTTGACCCCCATTTTTGCATGCTTTTTTAAGCTTATCTAGCTTCTGTTTTCGGCCATCATCAGAACTGGAAAGAGTCATATTTTGATCTTCTTGACATATTTCATTAAGGGTCTTTGCTGGTTTGATGAATGTTTGGGGTACCTCATGTTATAGCCTTATATATCCTAGTTCTTGCATGACATTTTTAGCATGTTTTCATACTGAGTTGGGGGATGTCATCTACTGTAAATATGCATATTTTTAGTCCCTCATCAGTGTTGTAGAAGGGTACTTTTTCATTTGGGCATCGCATGTATCACTTGCTTCAATACCCCTCTTGCGGGGCCATTTTTGCATTCTTGTTTAATCCTATGCGTGCTTGCTGTTTACCCCTTTTTGTGACTGAAAAATGCTTTTCTTGGGGCTGCCTTGCTACTGTATTTTCATTCCATGTCCATATTGTGCATGCATTGTATGGCTATAGGCCATTTCGGGCGCCTAATATCGCATTTCGGCATCATTTCAGGCATCGGGTGTACTTTCGCCTCATTTCGGGGCTGTTTTCCCCCACATTTCAGTGCCAAAATTCATTTGCATGTTTGCATATCATTTCCATGCCATTTTCATGCCTTAGGGCCATTGCCTCGGTTTGCGTGCTCGTGTACACGCATTTCGAGGCATCTTATTTTCATCCATCGGCTTCTTATGTGAGTGTGGCTGAGGCTCACTCATGTTAGTGTAAGTCCATTTTGCATTCCGTATGTCTTTTTAGCATCATTGCATGCCTTTATGCCATCGCCTCGGTTTGCGCGCCCGTGTGTACGCATTTCGAGGCGCTTCATTTTCATCTCATGGCCTCTTATGTAAGTGTGGCTGAGGCTCTCGCATGTTAGTGTAAGCCCATATTGCATCGCATATCTCATTTTAGTCCTGTTGCATTCCGTATGCCATTTTCTCGGTTTGCATGCCCGTGGGCACGCATTTCGAGACATCTCATTTTAGTCTCATTGCATATCATTTCCATGCCATTCATGCCTTAGGGCCATCGCCTCGGTTTGCGTGCCCGTGTGCACGCATTTCGAGGCATCTCATTTTCATAGTATTGTGCATGCTAGGATTGTATTTTAGTTGCATTCATGCATATCATGCATATTGCATCGTGTTCGGTATAGGAGTTAGCCCGAGCATAGGAAACGAGGCACGTTCCGTACTCCGAGTGACGGAACGGGTCTCAATTCCCAAGTCACCGACACTCCGGATTACCCATGATGGAGTTAGGTTCTAGTTGAGCATTCATCTGCATTCATCCTATATTGAGTTGTGCAATCCGATTCCTCGGCCATCATGCATCGATATGCGTGATTTCCGCGCAAGGCAGCCCAAACTTGCATCATTCATCAGAATCAAGGCACCCCCTGGCTTGCATGCCAGTTTACAGCTTTTCTTAGTTAATTTGTTAATTAATTAGGAATTTGTATATTATTCGGACTGTATATTTCGGACTGTATTATTTATTCGGACCCCCTGCGCAAGGGCATAATTGTAATAAGTGTGGGTGAGTGTGATGTATGTCTTCCAACCCCACGTCTTTCTTCCCTTTTATTTACCCGCTTACGATGGTTAGATATAGGGCATATTTCGATTAGCATACAGTATGACAGCATGTTTGCATCATTCATCTGTTTTGCACGCACCGGGCTTGGCGCATCATGCTAACTGCATTTGTATTTCAATTCCAAATTGAATACGTGTTAGTTGTAGCATTCCATATGCCGTGTTTAGAATAGCCTAGCCTGCTATAGTTGCATTTTTGTATGTGTTGCATTAGACATTTCTGTATAATTAGGATCATGCATGATTTCTAATGAGCTTCTGTTTTTGGCTCGGAGTACTCGGTGAGTTTTATGCTTTAGCATCCTTGCACGTGTGTGAGTGCTGCCATGAATAGCATGCTTGCCATGAGGCTATGTGCTTATGTGATATAACTGCCTTGAATGCCTGTGGGTGGAGGTTGAGTTATTTGGAGTGGAACAGATCATTGACTGTTTGTTTTAAGCCCACTAGATAGTGGCAAAATCATGTTTTCTAAGCCCATCTGAGGGTGGCAAATCCACGTCTTAGCCTACCTGCGGGTAGCACCATCAAACCATTTTCAAACAAACAAACATGAAATGTTTTGTTCCAATTCAGGCGATTCAGTCTATACTTATTTGCTGCGAGCATCACATAGTAGCCTAGGCTAATAATCGGAATAAGAACTCACAATGTTTTCAAAATAAGATATCATGGTTAGTAGAGGCCGGTCTCTGACCGGCGAGCGGGGGTGCTCACGAAGTGACCTTCCCCAATCGTACCCAAGTTCCCGAGCCGAGGCAACTTTGGGGATGACGGACACGTGGCCTTTGGCACCGAGTCAGGGTTTCCTAAATTTCCCAAAAATAAAATATTTAGGTGGCGACTAATTATCTGGCAAAGCAATCCATGTTTGGCACTTCTTTCAAAAATCTGTTTTCCAAAACGATTTGTCGGATTTGGACTCTTTGGTTCAAGATTAGGAACCGTGACACAAATCGAGTCCGAGCTGTAGCGAGGTCCCCCGGCGGGCTTGTTACAGTACCTTAGACCCATTGGGGGTGCCTTCTCTTTATAGCCAACTAAATCCTAGTCCCAATAGAAGCCTAGCTTCAATGGATTTCAGCTCAGTGCTTATCTTGGACTCTCCAATAGATAAAGATAAACTCCCTAAGAGCTTTATCCTTATCCAGGCTGAGGTCCTTCCTCATTCTAGGACTCTTGTCCTTTATCCGCTTATCCCGGACTCCGATATCTTCGGAGATAACCTCAGCCTAGCCGAGATTACCTCGACGTCACGACTTGGACACGTGGCACCCCGGCTGACACGTCACCGTCACCTTGGCTACGTGTTGGTACTCAGAAAATATATCCCCATAACTGTTCCCTAAGTTCTATTATCTCGGCATCCTGAGGGAATGGAACCTATATCGTCATATCGTATAGCATATCGGCTGTCTTGCTGTATCATCTATTTACCGAGGTCATAATACGTCGGCTTCACACGACCAGGTCCTGTAGTCTGTTCATCAAGGCTTTTAGAACCAATAACCTAGTTTTATTCGAGTTTATTTAGCCGAGATCCTCCTAATAGCTGAGGTCATTGCTTCATTAAACCAAGCACTCCAAGAGTTTTATCACGCGTATGAGCTGTCCCGCAAAATAAATCAACCGTTTTTGCTACGCGTCTTCCCCTCACTGGATCGTACTCGATACGCGCCTGTAAGTCGTCTTGTGTCTGGGTGCGCCGTCTGACAAGCACGTCGCCCTAGACGCATTGATAGTATTTTGCTGCCATTCTCCGCGTTTTGATCAAAATCAATTCTCTCTCCGTCTCTTCACTTTTTGCATTATCGTTTCTGAAGTATCCAACTTTTTCTCTCTCTCTAATCTGTCTTTGTTCAAGCTTTTCTAGCTCTGCAACTTGCTCCGTTCACCTCCTCCGGCGTGATTTTCACCGCTCCGTCGTTTTTGTAACCATCGTCTGACTTCAGCGATCCTCATACCGGCCTCACTTTCTCTGGTAAGCCACTATTCCTCCTAGTTTTCAGTTCTTGATTTCACTGCGAACTCTGTTGTATTTTACAAACTTGCTTATGTCTTTGATCATTTTTAATCTGTACCTTGATTTGCACCACGTGTTTAAGTATGTTTGCTTCGTGATTCTGTTTTTGCCCAATCCTTTCTCAAATATTCACACACTACTCACAAATTTGTTCACTTTTGCCACTGTTTCTTGGACTCGCACCCTTGTGCACACTTTGTCACAGTGTTCTTGATTCTGAAACACATTCTTGTTTTTCTGTTTTCTGTGTCTTTTCCAGATTCGTGCCTTCAATCTTCATTTCCGTAGATTTAGGTTTGGGATTTGCTTGTAAAACCCACAAATTTTTAGGAAAAACTGAAACACATTCCCCTTAAGATCCCCACAAATTCTTATCCCACCTCACATTTAGGTTTTAGCCGAGGTCCTTAAAAAACTATCACAAAACACTTTCTTCCGAAATCCTACACCTTCCCTCAGGCCGACATCATGGGTATGTGGAAGCATAGGGTAGACACCCTGACCAAGTTAGAATACTTTAGGCGGGAGTTTTCCATTCTGCCGACATCCACCTCAGGTTGGCAGGGGAGGAGGATTTTATTATGCCCGATGTGAACCTCATGCCTTTCCTAGTAGTAGCCTTTATCGAGTGTGGACTTAGGTTTCCACTTGACACCTTTTTCTGAGAAATCCTTCATTACTATAAATTGAACCCAATGCAGCTTGCCATTAACTCTTACCGAGTTATTAACGGTATGATAGCCTTAGCCAAACAAGAGAATGCTAGGGTTACTCTTGCCGATATCCAGTACTGCTACACTATGTGTCGCCTAAAATCGAAAAAAGGCCACATCTATTACCTCAAGCCGAGGTCCACTGAGTACAAGCTCATTGCCGACCTCCTAGACTCAAACAAGGGTGCTGGAGATGATTACTTCATCGTCTCGGGCAACTGAGAGTTTCAACCAAACGATGACCTCCACCTTTATCCCCTAAGCCGAACAGTTTTCCGGGAAAGAGATGGTAAGAGCCAAGTGTTACCTTTCCTTGCTCTCTTTTCTAGAGTTTTCAATACTTTGTTCTAACGTCTGTGCTCTTCTTTTTGCAGTTCTTCCCCAGCCACCAAAGGGCTTTCGCAAGTCTTTCTTCCCCAGTAAGGACTTGAAAAAGCTATTGAATTTGCCCGTTCAAAAGCGGAGAGCCCCTCTGCTACTTAATTTCATTCCTACTTACAAGTCGGTTCTTCCCGACGTTCCAAAGAAGAAGAAGAGTCAGTCTCCTCCGTTGCCATTACTCCTCCAGCAACCTCGTCATCTCGGCCAAATCAAGGGTCAACCTTTGATCCAGCAGAGCAGCCATCTACCTCAGTTCCACAACTGATCCCACCATCTCAACGCCGACGACGACGACGAACTATTTTGCTGCTGAGATGGGTCGCAAGAAAGCAATCGCTGAAGACCTCTTGGCCGACATCCCATCCTCCGTCGACGCTCAACCAGTACCAACTCAACCTCCAAAGCCGAAACAAAAAAGGCTGAAGAAGGCTCAGCCAAAGGCAACGGTGACTCAGATTGATACTGAGGACACCTTGCCAATTTCAAAATTGGCTTCGAGCGAGAAAACCCCCTCTATCCCCGAAAAGATGTTCGCCGAGGCCGAACCATCCCAATCAACTCGGTTAAAGAGGCCGAGGTCCGAATCTGCCACAACCTCGGGGCCAATGAAATCAGATGCCCCCTGGGCCCCCCCGATCACCATCGAAGACAAGCCGGTCAGAACGGGCGATAGTGCGACCGACCTCGAAGTCGGCGTCGCCCTCTCTACAGCTTTACTGCTTCCAAATGACCTTAACCGGAATGCCGAGATGAGCAAGTATGAAAACTTCGCTCTGATGCTCCAGCATTCTGTTCAAGTAAATCTTTCACACTTGGTATTTTTCTTTCTCTATTCCTTCATACTCAGAGAATTTTACTAACTTTTGTTCTATTGATTTTCTTGCAGGCGATCCAGTACGCCCACTCCTTCTCTATGCAAGCTTTTGAAGTGAGGAAGGCGTTGGACGACAAAATAAGGGAGGTCGCCGCTCTACAAAAAGTCCCAACAGGGCCAAGGACAAGATGAAGATCCTGGCAGATCAAGCCGAGGCAGCTGTAAAAGCTCAGGACGTGGCTGAGAAGAAAGCTGACGCTGCAGAGGCTATTGCCAAGGTCCTCACGGCTGAAAAGAAAGAGGCTCAAACAAAGATGGCTGAGGCCCAAAAGGAACTGCAAGATGCCTTGGCCACAAAAGATGCGAAGATCAAGGTCGTAGATGAAAAGGCATACGCTGAGGGGGTGGCCGATGTCACGGCGGACTACAAGAGTCAGGTGAAGCAAGCATGCAACAAGGGTTTCACCCTTGGTTGGATGGCTGTCCTGAAAAAACTTGATGTCCCCAAGGACTCCCCCCTCAGGAACGCCGACGTCCTTGCCCTGCCATTCCCCCTTACTCCAAGCCAATCCGAAGACGATTCTGGGTCTGAGGAGGAAGCTTTGGTGAGGAAGACCAAGGAGGCTGCTGGAGCCAAGTCTCCTACTCCAAATGAGCAAGTCCTGGACTTGACTCAAGATGAGGAGGGTGAGGAGGTCCCCAAAGATGCTACTCCTGAGAAGGCAACATCGGACGCCTCTATAGCCGACAAAAGCTTCGACCAAACCCTTCAAGAAATAGATGCCGAGCTCGCGGCTGAGAAGGCCGCCGAGATGTCTTCTCAGCAGTCTTTTGAACTCCAGACCCAACCAGCCATTGGCGCCGAAGAGTCTTAGTTTGATGTTTATCTCCTTTTTTCTATACTTTGTACTTTTTTTCTTTCTTTTTGAATCAATGTAAGCTTGGATCTGGCCGAAGTGCCACTTTTGTAATTTCTGAACAATTACTTTTCAATGTTTAGGCCGAAGTTCCTTCTTTCTTTTCTGAATGTATTCTCTAATCTCTTCTTTGAATGTTCGTCTTCTTTTTTCTGCTCTTGTATGACTCTTATACTTAGAATTTTTGCATATCTTCAATGTACATCTTGACTGTGTAATCTTCTCGGGGTGAAATACCTCGGTTTTACCCACTAACGGTTTATCTCGGCCTGGACTTAACACTTTAAACCAACATCCTTCAACATGACCTCGGTTTAACTTCAACTTGTAAATTTTTCTCAAATTTCAACAAGTGTTAAACTGATCTCGGTTTAACTTTAACTTGTAAATTTTTCCCAAATTTCAACTTGTAAACTTAAATTTCAACAAGCGTTAAACATGATCTCGGTTTAACTTCAACTTATAAACTCAAGTTTTCAACAAGTGTTAAACATGACCTTCAGTTTAACTTCAACTTGTAAACTTAAATTTCAACAACGTTAAACATGACCTCGGTTCTACCTTTCCAGGAACCATTTTCCAACTCTCTGCCCCCCTAATGTGAACTTAAGTTCCACTTGGGTTCTCATTATGCATGTATTCCAGAAACATCGTCAAGTATAATCAGTCACAAGTGTAAAAAATCAAGTTAAATTTTTATTTATTACTTCGGCTAATAACAAAGAACAAGATAGTCTAATGATAGAAAAATTTCAGATTGCAAGTATTTCAGGACCTTGGCAACTCTTTGCCTTCATTATCTTTAAGTCGATATGCCCCATTGCCCAATACCGAGATGATTCTATAGGATCCCTCCCAATTCGGGCCAAGCTTGCCCTCTCTGGATCCTTCTTGTTGCCGACGACTTTTCTCAAGACCAGGTCACCGACTTGAAACTCCCTTGGGTTGACCTTCTTATTATAAGCCCTGGCAAGCTGCTGCTGGTATGCCGCCAGCTGAATTGCAGCTCTCTCCCTTCTTTCTTCTAGCAAATCCAAATCTCGGGCTAAGAGTACATCATTAGTTCCATTCTCTACTGCCTGGGTTCTGATTCCTGGGATGCCGACCTCCAGCGGAATGACTGCTTCTGTGCCATAAGCCATGGCAAATGGGGATTCCCCCGTTGATCTTCTCGGCGTAATCCGATATGCCAAGAGTACACTAGGCAACTCATCCATCCACTTTCTCTTTGCTACTTGCAGCCTCTTCTTTATCCTGTTCAAGATAACTTTGTTGGACGCTTCTGCTTGTCCATTGCTTTGAGGAAAACTTGGGGTCGAAAAATAATTCTTGATTTTGAATTTTGCACAAAAGCTCTTGATTAGCTTACTGTCAAATTGTGTTCCATTGTCTGCAACTATTGCTCTTGGGATCCCAAACCTGGTGATGATGTTCTTCTATATAAAGCTTTTCACATCCACGTCTCTAATCTTGGCAAGGGGTTCAGCTTCTATCCACTTGGTGAAGTAATTTGTTGCTACCAGCAGGTACTTCCTTTGTCCAGTTGCTTGGGACAGTTTTTCCACAAGATCCATGCCCCATTGGGCAAACGACCAAGGACTGGATACTGGGTTTAGGTCTGCTGCTGGTTGGTGTATCAGAGGTGCAAACCTTTGGCATTTTTCACACTTCTTGACATAGGCTTCTGCATCTTTCTGCATGTAGGGCCACCAATATCCCTGGGTAATGGCTCTATGAGCAAGTGATCTGCCCCCAGCGTGACTTCCATCTACTCCTTCATGTATTTCGTACAAAAAATCTTCAATTTGTGAAAGATGTACACACCTCAAAAGGGGTCCAGTGAAGGATCTTCTGTAGAGATGTCCCTCTGCTGTCAGACTGAATCTTGCCAACTTCAATCTGATCTTGTGTGCCTCCTTGTGATCATCTGGCAGTTTTCCTTCTTTCAGGAATGCTATTATTGTGTCCATCCAGCTTGGTCTCATGTCCACACACATTGCTTCACGCTCTGTAGTCAGTGGTTCGATGCTTGGGCCCAACAAGTAGTCAACCATTATCGTCCTTACCTTTCCAGGTTGTATTGCACTAGCCAGGTTGGCCAGGCCATCGGCGTGGCTGTTATCATCTCGGCTAATCTAATGTAGTTGGCAATTCTGAAACAGGGCCACCAATCTGCCAACCTCCTTTATATAGGCCGACATTCTTTCGTCTCGGGCTACGAACTCGCCTGTTGTCTGGTTGACTATAAGCTGAGAGTCACAGAATACTATCACCTCATCTGTTTCTACTGCTACTACCAGTTTCAGTCCTGCAATTAGTGCTTCATACTCTGGTTCATTGTTTGAGGCCTTGAACCCCAAACGAATGAACTGTTCTAATATCTATCCATCTAGAGATACCAGTACTACTTCTACCCACACTCCTTGTCGGTTTGAACTCCCATCAACAAACAGTCGAAAGGAGTCGCCGATGTAAATGCTGCAGGGTTTGAGTTTTTATTCCTTCCTTTGTTCCGTTGCCCTCGGCTGGGTTCCTCTTTGTTCGCTTGGACATCGTTCACCTCGGCTCAACGGAGCCCGATGTACGATAGCTCCTAGTGTGAACTCAGTCACGAAGTCGACCAAAACTTGGCCTTTGATTGTTGTTCTGGGTCTGTATTCCAAGTCATACTGGCCCAAGGCCACTGCCTATTTGGCTATTCTACCTGTCAGATCTCCCTGCTGCAACAGGGACTTCAAAGGATGTTCAGTTAGCACCACAATTTTGTGGGCTTGAAAGTAATGCTTCAGCTTCTTTGAAGCCATTACTAAGGCCAGTGTTAACTTCTCCAAGGGTAAATACCTGGTTTCTGCGTCAACCAGGGTTTTGCTTACATAGTAAACAGCCATTTGCTCCCATTTTTCTTCTCGGATTACCACTGCACTTACCGCATGCTCCGAAACTGCTAAGTGCAGGAACAGCTTCTTCTGGGTTCTGGATTTGAGAGAACTGGAGCCGTGGTCAAATACTTTTTCAAGTCGGCCAAGGCGACTTCGCATTCTTTTGTCCATAAGAAGTCTTTGGCCTTCTTCACTAAGCTAAAGAAGGGTTTGCATTTGTCAGAACTTCTGCTTATGAACCTATTCAGGGCTGCAGCCCTTCCAGTCAACATCTGTACTTGCTTCACCGATGTTGGGCTTTTCAGTTCTAGGATGGCCTTGATCTGATCTGGGCTGGCCTCAATGCCCCTTCTGGTCACCAAGTATCCCAAGAACTTACCAGATCCAACTCCAAATGCACACTTCGATGCATTGAGTTAGAGCCGATATATTTTTAGGATGTCAAAGACTGCCTTTAAGTCTTCCAGATGGTCCTTAGGTTCCCTGGTCTTCACGACCATGTCATCGATGTATACCTCCACTGTTCGGCCAATTAGGTGTTTGAACATCTTTGTTACCAATCTCTGGTAAGTTGCTCCTGCATTTTTCAACCCAAAAGGTATCACTCTGTAGCAATACAGCCTTTTTGGGGTAATAAACGCAATCTTTTCCTCATCTGGGGAGTACATAGCTATCTGATGGTACCCCCTGTAGGCATCCAGGAAGCTCATCCTTCCATGCCCTGAAGTGGCATCCACCAGTTGATCAATCTTAGGTAAAGGAAAATTGTCTTTGGGACATGCCTTGTTTAGGCTTGTAAAGTCCACGCAGACCCTCTATTTACCATTCTTTTTCTTCACCACCACTGTATTCAATATCCATGTTGAGTAATTTACCTTTCGAATGGCTTTGGCCTCCAAAAGTCTGTGTATTTCCTCTTCCACTACCTCAACATGCATTAACGTCGGTCTTCTTGCCCGTTGGATTACAGGTTTGGCCGACCTTTCTACGTTCAGTTTATGGCAAGTGACCTCGGGGTTAATGCCTGGCATTTCATAAGGCGTCCAGGCAAACACTTCAATGTTTGCTCTCAAGAACGTCTCCAGTTCTTTTTCCTCTTCTTCGGCTAAACCCGAGCCGAGAAGGAAGAATCGTTCTTCATCCTCCTGTTGGACGAGGATTTTCTTTAGGGCTTCTTCACTCTTCTCGGCTGGCTCTTTGCCGACGTCTTCTAGGACTTCCACGTCTTCGTCTTCGATCTCTGCCCTTTCTGGTTCTCGTATGCTGCAGGTGGATTTCATTGCTGCCATGGAGCAGTTCTTTGCCTGCGGCTGATCCCCTCTGACCTCCTCTATCCCATGCTCTGTTAGGAACCACAATAGTTGATGCAATGTTGAGGGAACAGCCCCCATTGCGTGCAACCATGGCCTCCCCAAGATAACATTGTAAGGGGAGGGTGTGTCGATTATGGTGAACTCTGTCTTTATCTTCTTAGTGCCAGCCTGCACTTCCAAGTTTGCTGCTCCCAGTGGCCACGTCGGCGTTCCATTGAACCCGACCATTGGGCCATTGGATTGCTCCATATCATCTAGGTGAAGACCAAGCTCCTTGTAACATCTGACATACATGATGTTGCGAGAGCTGCCTTGGTCAATCAGGATACGCTTCACTTGGCACTCCCCAACCTGGAGGGATACTACCAAGGCATCGTTGTGCGGATGTTGTACCATCTCCAGGTCGGCTTCAGTAAAGGACACTACTGGTCCCCGACACTCCTCAGCCCGAGGTCTTTTCTGTCGGGCCTGGTACACATGTTGCAAGTGTTTTACCTTCTGGGTCTCCCCCTGTATTTCGTTTTCGTTGACCTTCGAGTGAATTACATTAATCACCCAAGGTCCGCCTGCTTGCGGTTGCTGTTCTGGGGGAGGTGGAGCTGCTAGTGCCTGAGGCAGTCTTGCCTGCTCTCCCCTTGTCCTCGCCTCATCTATAAGGTCCCTCAAATGGCCTTGCCTTACTAGGTCTTCCAGGTGTGACTTCAGGGCTCTGCAACCCTGAGTCAGATGCCCATCTTCATTATGGTAAGCACAATGCTTTCCGAGGCTTCTTTCCATAAACTCTCTTGGTACCCTTGCTGGTGCTTTGAAATAAGGTTGGGTTCAGATTTTATCCAGGACTTTGTGAATTGGGATTCAGAATATAGTTGTGACTGCCTGTGCGGTCCTTAGTCCTATCTCTTGTCTGTTGGATCCGTTGTTACCTTGGCCTCACTTCGGCGAGTTGTTTCCTTTCTCTTGCTTTGTCGCCTTAATCCCTGGCGTGTCTTCCTCGGCTCTGGCATATTTCTCAATTCTGGCCATGAGCTCTTCCATGCTTTTTGGCAATGTCTTTGCCAATGACTTTCGTAGTGCACAATCATCTTTTAGGTCATTCTTGAAAGACACGACCGCTACCTCTTGGTTGCACTCGGGTATTCGGTTGAACACCTCATAATACCTTTTTGCGTAGGCCCTAAGGCCTTCATCATCACTGATTCTCAGAACCATCAGGGTGTCTACCCTTAGTGGCTGTAGTTTGTTTGTCGCGAACCTGGCCATGAACATCTCCGCCAGACCTTCTCAGGTCTTCACACTTCTTTTTGGCAATTTGTGAAACCAATCTGATGCAATTTCCCCGAAGGATGAGAGGAACACCTTGCAAAGCAACGGCTCGTTCCCAGTGTATAATGCCATCGAGTTTAGGTATAAACCGACATGAAAGTTGGGGTCCAATTTTCCATCGTATATCTGGAACCTCGGTATACTGAATCTTTTCGGGGCCTCAAATTTGTCCAACTCCACCGAGAATGGTGTTCTCGGCTTAACAGGGGACGTTACCTCGGCATTTTGTTGCTTCCTCTTGAGGTAATCTCTCAAGTCCTCTTTAGTCTGCCTAGGAGCTCGACTATCTCCTGATTTCAGTCTTTTAGGTGCACTACTCTCAGTTTCGTTGTGAGCCATTTTCGACCTTTCTTCATTAGTTGTGTCGAAGCACAACTCCTGCCTTTGAACATGCCAATGTTCTTTGGGGTCTGCTTCCTTGGTGTGATGTGTCCTTCAAGATTCTTTCCTTCTCGACTTTCCTCACCCGACCTCCCTTGAAGGTCAGTGAGAGTGTTTTTCGCTCCTGGTGTGTTGGAGGGCTACAGGGATTGTTTTCTGCCCTCCCTTCTGGGCATTGGCCGCTGGAATCGGCGTGTCTTACAGCGAGAACGGTGGCTGCATGACGTTGTTTTGCATCATGAAATTGACGACCGATTGCAGGTCTGCCAATTTATTTTCTATCCCCTTCATCTCTTCGTCCCTCCGTAGACATCTATATTTCCATACCTTGAGGTTATCTTCGTTATAGTACTCGTTTCGGTTTGATTTCTTCTGTACGTCGCCCTCCTGGCCGACGTCCTTTCATTCGTGATTCTTATCACGAGTCTCATCGTTGCAGTTGTCTCCTTCGACGTCAAGGTCAATAGGTCTTCCACTCCCAACAGGAGTGTCGTCCCCAACCTTCTCTTTCTGTCCGTCGTTGGCCATCTATTCTCCTTTCTTTCCCACAGACGGCGCCAAATTTTGTGAGTAAATTTCTGACCACACTGCCAACTCTGTATTCAACTGGAGAGCACTGGCAGAATAGATGGCGCTTGAATGACCTGTAACAGAAAGAAGAGATTCCGGTAGTGGTTCGTCCACCCGGGGGCACTCCGACGATCAAGTTAGTTAAATATCTCCCAAAGATAATCAAAGTGCTTAACTCACTATTCAGAATACAAATTGCATACCTTAGACCCATTCGGGGTGCCTCTCTTTTATAGCTAACTCAATCCTAGTCCCAATAGAAGCCTAGCTTCAATGGACTTCAGCTCAGTGCTTATCTTGGACTCTCCAATAGATAAAGATGTTGG